>JANHAO010019496.1:0-13198 GCA_026873985.1 Saraca asoca
CTATGTTTATAAGGAAATCTTTCTCTACCTCATCTGATTTCATTACAGTTTGTGTTCTCATATGTCCTAATTTCATTAACAGCCAGGGAAGCCCATTGATACTCTCTCAAATATCATTCAAATAGGGTTTACAACATAAATGATTAAACCATTCACACAAAATAAGATACTAACCCTGACATTTTTTGACATGAGCTGGATCACTAGCTGAAGATCAAACACATATAACTTGCCAAGCAGATGTAGAATCACCACAGAAATCCCAAGAGAAGTAATAGCAATAGCAGCCAAAGCAATGGAAGAAGAAGAACAACAACAGTGGAAGCATATGCAAAGGTTGAAACATAAGTAGTTGATGCAGAATTGAGAGGCATATGCAGCACAATCAATTGAAGGGCTGGGTGGCTGAGTGGCACACGCGGGAGAGCCAAAACAAAGAATGGGAAGCTGATGGGGAAAGGGGAAAAATGGGAGGGAAATAGTAAAATAATTTTTAAAAAGAAAAGTAAATATAATATTATAAAATTATTGTGAAAAAAATGTTTTTGGCAATAGAATATATGTGTTGCTTATGGATTAAAATTTGGCAACACTTAAAAAAATATTGTCTATTATATTTGTCGCAACAATTTTAAGAGAGTGTTGTCTAAAATTGGAAACAAAGGTAATAGTTTAAAAAACTGTTGCCTATTCTAGTATTAGGCAACGGTTTTTAAATGTTGTCGGATTTAGTGTTGCCTAAAGCCAAAAATATTGTAGTGATTTCCTTGAAACATAAAATTATAGCATCCACTTATCATGATTTTTCAAAGTATTTCATTTCAAAACTAATATTCATAAATGCATTTCAAATTGAAGACCAATTCTACTCTTCAAGCACCCATATACAAAATTTATAAAATTAACACCCAAATCTCATAATTGCTTTATAGGTCATAACACTTTAGTTTACACAAAAATCTCGCTTTCTAAACATCATATGAAGCAATAAAATACTAATAGCAACTTTAATATAGACAAATTTACTTTCTAAACATATTATAAAAAAAATATCATTAAACAATCAATACACTAATGAAAAATCTCAAACTTAAACTTATTGCCTTTCAACATCTTAAAACAACTTACAAAATCAATAAGCATTAATAGTCATAAAATTAATTTACTTGAGTTTCATATATGAACATGGATATAGAAATTAAATCAATTCCATAGAGAATGCAAATTAAAGTAAGATTATCCACTAATCTCAGAGGGTTAATGCGAAAACCAAAAATGATTTTAAGTGAACTTCTAAATTTTTTTTCTTTTTATAAATGGTATTACTTAAGAATATTTTGAATCCATAAGTAAAAAAAAATTACAAATATGTATTTCAAAAAAATGGTTTTAGAGTATAATTTTATTTGAGAATTAATAATTTCATAATTTTTGTAAACTTGTGAATTATTTTACTAATTATTTTGAAAAATAAATAATTTAACTTAATGAATAATGTTTTAAATATTTCAATCCACTTTTTATTATGATAAAAATTTGAATCATTAGTTGTATTAATTGATATTGTAGTTTTATTTAATTAGATTCTAAATTAATGATATAATATTTAAATTATTAGTTTTGTTACATCATTTATTTGTTTGTTTTAGACAAACAATAGTTTTAATATTAATTATTTTGAATAATAAATAAACTATTTATTATTTATTTTTGTTTTAAAAGTTTGAAGTGTCACTATTTTTATTATTAAATAATCATTTACTTTAACTAATGGCAAAATCTACATTATAAGATTTATTTAATGATATTGAAACTTGATTTAATTAGTTTTTAGAATTTATGGTGTTATATTTAGAAACTTTATTTTTTATTACAGAAAATATTCAATGTGTACTAAGTGAACCTTGATTTAATGATACAAAATAACTCACATTTAATTATTATACTTTATCCATATGGACTGCATACATTTTTAAATTTTATTTTTGTAACATAACTGCATTTTTGTTTGCACTCAAAATTTTCCCAACTACACAACACTTTTATCACTTTTTTTTTTTTTTTCAGACAGCTTTGTTCTCCATAATTTTCCACGACCTTCTTCCCCTTCGCAAATTCCCTTCCCCTTTTACCAGGTCTCCGCTTTTATCTCTAAAACATCAGGCGCAGAGAGAGAGAGAGAGAAACCCAACCTTGTTTTCTTTCGCTAAAACCTGGTGATAATGATCAAGGAAGGAACAAAATTTTGTCTTCTTCTTTTTGTTCCCATGTGAACTGTTTCAACTAGTTGGGATATCAATCCTTTATTATACTCTTGCTTTCTCTCATTTCCAAGTGCTTGTTGTTGGTTATTTGGGGCTGATTTATTTGTTGATGCTGCGAGGTACCTCCATTTTGCCTCTTGTGATGCCGAACCAGCTGGGTTCTTTTTATTATGATAGCCAGAAAATAATAATCAAAAATCAGATCTATACATTATACTATAAAGTATCTAAATTTATAAAAGTATTAAATTAATTCAATATATAAACTAATATAATATTTCAATGTAAATCTGTTTAAGCGAATCCTCCATAATAGGTGTACTCTTTATATGTCCTAGCAAAGAAAGGGAAGAGAACTATATTGTATTATCAATAGGGTAGCTATAGCTCTAATCAGGGTATAAGTAGGGATATGCCTTATTGTAATCCTGTTGATCCAAATGTCCCATAATCATTGGTCTAATTACAAGACTTACACCACTAAAGTTCACTATTAGTCTAGGTGTTAATTTAAACCCAATAACATGATCACTTTTTAATTGGTCCATTTTACAATATTATTATAACATTCTAATAATCTAATTCTTAATAGAAACTTAAACTATGGTAGTCCAATATATGATATTCTAACAATTTTCCATTTAGATAACATAATTTAATAAACAAAAAATTAGATTACAATCGTGGCCACAACAATAGATGCCAAAAACAATTACGACACTATTGCAACCCTAGGTCCAACATAAGTACCAAATAATACAAATTATTATATCTAATAGGGATGCTAATGTTATATATATCTTGAATATTTATATTCCATTGATCAAAAAACATAACATGGGATGTTTGAGAAACCAAACATGCATATCAAAATGTGATTATATATACATCTTTACGAAATGGTCCATGCAT
This sequence comes from Saraca asoca, assembly GCA_026873985.1. NCBI lineage: Eukaryota > Viridiplantae > Streptophyta > Magnoliopsida > Fabales > Fabaceae > Saraca > Saraca asoca. The sequence continues at coordinate 3,177 of JANHAO010019496.1, forward strand.
CTACCTAAGATACATAAACGAGATTAAATCTCAACACAACAATGAGATATGGTCTAAATGTCTTTATTGTTATGCAATAAACATCTGTGCACAATTAACGTCATATATACATATATATATGAAACATATGGCAATATCATTAATATTTCATTAATCTTGAGATAACAATGGCAATAGTTCATTGTCTCAATAAGAAACATGAAATTCCCACTAACCTTGAACACTAAAAAGGCTTAGCCAAATTCATTCTCGTCACTTGTGCTCCAACAATATAGCACCTAAGCCTTTGGTTAGTGGATCTGCAAGCATACAATCATTGGCAGCATATTTAATGCTTTTATATTTTTTTTCTTTAATAAATTGATACTTAATATCAAAATGCTTTGTATAGACAGTACTTTTATTATTTTGAAAGAAGTTCACATAGTAGCATTGTCGCAATATATAGTTAAGGTCCTATAAATTAATGCTCTTGACAACCTTCAATCTAGATATCATATTCCTTAACCAAATAGCCTCATAAATGGTTTCGTTACACGTGACACACTCTGCCTCCATAGTTGAGGTTACTATGATTAACTACTCGATATTTTCCATGGAACAACTCCTCTTACCATCATAAAGATGTATTCAAATATTAACTTCCTATTGTCCGGATAGTTCACAACATCAGAGTCAAAGTGGCCTGCAACAATTAGATCACCAGATTTGTAATAGGTCTACACAAAAAATTCTTTATACCTTCAAAGGTACTTCATAACTTTCTTTGTAGCAATCTAATATTTCTAATCAAGATCACTCAAGTATATAAAATACATAAACAATATCAAGATGTGTATATACTTAAGCATACAATAGGCTACCAACAAAGGAAGCATATGGGACCTACTTGTTATATTTGATCTTTATATTATTTTTAGGACACTAGGCTTTAGAAAGAATCTCACCCCTCTAAAATGGTGTAATACTTGGAGAGCACATAAAAAACATATTGAACCTTCTGAGCACCTTTTCAACATACAATCTTTAAGTTAACTTAAGAAGACCCTGAGATCTGTCATGAAGAATTCATTCACTCAGCATGAAAAAACAACATCACTAAGATCCTTTGCATGTAAACAATATATGCTTTGTTTCAATCATAAGGCTTATAACATTGTTTTTAAGGGGAATATCATCAACATAAGACTAAAAATATAAATCTACTCATTTCCAACTTAAAACAGATATATTGATTTGCATTATTCTCATTGAATCCAAGAGAAGTAATAATCTTAACAACTTTGAGATACCATTATCTAGATGTTTTATTCAAATCATATAAATGAATCTTTTCAATCTACATACTAAGTATTCTTTACTTTTCTCTTGGAAATCATTAATTTCATTGGTTCATACAAAGAATTTTTGGTTAATTATCATTCAAGAAGGTCTTCATACATCTGGCAATGCTCCAAGTCAAAATGAGCTACTCATCCCATAACAACTCTAAATGAGTCTTTAATTAGAACAAATAAGAAAATTTTCTATAATCAACACTTTCTTTCTAAATATGGCCCTTTACCTCCAATATGGCCTAATACCTTTTGCTCACCCTTTGAGTATCCCTTTTGCTCTTGAAAACCCTTTTGTATCCAATAGGCTTGCAACCAATAGATAACTCTATATGATCCCATACATAGTTATGGCTCATCAAAGATATCCATCATTTATATCCTTCATCCATTCTAAAAAATTAGGACTTGAAATGACTTCTTGAAAATATTGGTGAGATCATTACCAGCATTGATGTCAAATTCATGCTCTTGTATGAATACCACATAGTCATTAATAATTTTTTATTTGTAAGCCATCTAGAATTTCCTCAAGGGCACTTTATTTATAGGATTTAATTCTTTTCTCCTACTAGCTAAGCATTAAGCTCTTCCAATTTCTGGCATTGGTTTTACCATTTGTTGTACCAAATCATGTTCTTGATCAATTCGATTCTTTCAACCAATGATGATACTAGTGAAATATCTCCAAGAGAGATGTTACATGGTCTTTCATGCCCACTATCCAACCAATAAACAAAACAAGGTGCTTTAATAACCCTGGTGGTGTAGATTAGACAATAAAATCTACTACTTTTATAGCCATTACAACATCCAACAAAGTGACAATCAATAATCTTTGGATCAAGTTACTTAATAAATGGATCATATGAATTCATTTTAGCCTTGCAACCCCAAACATAGAAATGCCTAAGACTAGGCTTTTCCTATGCAACAAATCATATGAGGTTTTAAGCACAAACTTACTAAGGACATGATTCATAATATATACCACAATCTTTGAAGCATCACTTTATACATTGTACAGTGAAATCAAATGCACCAACATGCATTCGATCATGTCCATAAGGTTTGTAATTCTAGCTTCTTGCAATCCAATCCTATTCAAGCATTCCAAGCATAAGGTTGCTAGCCTTGAAATTCACAATCTTGGAGATATCTTATAAAAGAATCAGAATTTTATTGTATCTCTATAACACTCACACCTCTATTAGAACTTATACTTGATTTTCTTGTCATTTTGAATTTAATCTCAACTTTAAATTCCTCAAAAACATTTGAAGATTCCATATTTTCAGTGGATATTTGCACCTGGCAATAACTTGAACAATCGCCAATGAAGGTGAAATATCAACATCCACCTATAGTAGTTAGCATAATCAGTCCACTTACATTATTGTGAATCAACTCTAGTACATCTAACATTTTGGCCTTTTCCTTTTCTAACTCTAGCAAGGAGTATCTCCCTTGATGTAATCAATACACACATTATAAGTCTAGGTCCTAAAGAATCTCTTTTTTTATTAATCACACCATCCTTCTGTGGAAATATCACCTAGACAACTATCAAGCCCCGAAATGGGAAGCTTGACCATCATAGAAAGCCATACCATGACAACTTCCTATAGGCCTTTACAATGCTATGGATTGATTTGACTTAATTTAAGAAAAAAGGAACAAGACTTTTTTCAAATGTTTAAGGAAAACACAAAGGTTTTTTTTTAAATGCAAATGCTTTTGTATATAATTTCCAAAAAAAACTTTCTACAAAAATTTTGCTAGAGTTTCCTTTGTGTTTTTTCCTTCTTTTTTTTAATGTTTGCTAGGGTCACAAGCCCTTCGTACAACTTGTTTCACAATAACAAAACTTCTCTAGACATAAATGTAAGACACTGCCATATATAAGTACATATGAACACACAAAACCATTCCACTGCCAAATGTTTATCCAAGGTTTGTGCTTTCAATCTCCACTAAGGTGGTCCATGCTAAAAGGATTGTTTGCAACCTAAAACATTTTTTTAAGAAAATATAATGAGTTTCAATGAAACCTAATTAGTAAATCATTTACCAATGAGTTTGTCTGGTTTAGCCTTTTCACTTATTAGTTAACAAAGAATTATGTAACTTTGCTAACATGTTAAGTAAATAAAAAAAAGGAAATAGATAAAGAGGCTATCCAACCTTAATACATATGATTATAATTTCAATTTCTTAATATAAACAATCAAATGCTCATTACCATGCTACAATTCATTTAGTTAAATTCGTAAGCATTCAACACTGCCAACAATATACCATTACTTTCCACTTCCTACTAGCTTTCAATTTAGGATTTTGTAGCCAACATCATATGTTTGGACAAGAAAATTCAGTTATTCTCATCTTCAATCAATTTACACAAATGGCTTGTGACCATTTTCATTTAAGGAGTAGTTCTTATTCACTATAAGTAAATTGATAAAAATGGATACTTACTAACACATAATGAGCTTGTCTACCTCACAAGAATAGCCTATTGCCATTTGCAAATAAAGCTCATTTCCTATTCATTCTAAAAAATTCCGCAAAAGGCACTTGGACTAGGTACTAAGTGCAAAAGACTATCACAATGAAATTTCTACTAGTTCACAAGAATGGATTACAACCATTTTCCTTCAAAGAAGGGCAATTTACATAAAGTTTTCAATAAAATCATAATAACACCTAATTATTTCAAGAGGGGCAGCCTGTAATCATATAACAATGTATCTCAGATACACCAATTTCATTGGATATTTACTATGCAATGGGCTCACAGCTAACTTCTTAGGACAACTCATTCATTTCAATTCTTTTTCAATATGGATTCAATCTTTGTATAGCTTATCACTCAATAATTTAAGTCCCTTTATCCCTCCAACAATAAAATGACCATTTTATAATATGTTAATTGTATTGGGGAAAAGTTGCCCAAGAACTTACTTGTGAGTCCAATTTGTGATTTAGTCATTGTTCAACCAAACAAATAAGGCACATCACAACTTTCAACATGCAACACATTCCAATCAATATTTGACCATATCAACAAATATTCATGTTCATTCAAGAGACATGCAAATCGAAGTTTCATATGCATCTACCATTTACTTAAGCATGTTTCAATAGGCCCTACGATAAATTATGCAAAAATCTTATTCCAAAAGTTGAATAACCAACTTGCTGCACATAATACTTTTAAAATTCCCATTAAGGTCTTCATCTATTTCAAACAGCCAACCCAACAAAAATAATTCAATTAGCATCATATTATTATCAGTTACACATAATACATCATAACAGATAAGATAAGCAATTTACTTACAAACCCAACATGCAACCATTTCCTAATGTTCAGGTCACACACCCACAATGTCAATATTCACACATAAAAGGCAAAAATGCCTTAGTCATCCTACAACTATTACATTCAATTTTGTTCTAAAATGATCCCCATTATGAACTTTTGCTTATTTCAATATTCTGATTGTTCCCATTTCAATGTCCCTCAATTCTGACATTGAACTAACTCACATAAGGCAATTTTCTTATTCAATAATCTCATCTCCATCATTTCCAAGGTCTTAAACTAACTACAATTTAGCATTAATTCACATTCTGCATTGGACCAATTTTAATAACAAAATTTTAATCTATTCTTACATTTACCTTTGCTAAATAAAAATTATAAAGTCAGTCAAACTTAAATTTACATTCATTTATACTAGACAGCACATCATGAAAAGTGCAAAAAATGGTGAGCAATTTACTCATCTTGGTATACCCTTTTTGAAGATTGGTTCTTCCTAAGGAGTAGTCAAGCTATAAATCTTAAATTTAGTCTAGCAATCAACACAAGGATCAAATTCTTATATTCATATATCACCTTACTGGGACTACATTAACACAATCTAACTTAGAGTTTCCAATTTGAGGATAAGGATAAGAGCCCACACCTAAGGGTTTTTTTTTTCTCTTAGATTGCTATCTAAGCTTGATTTTAGTTGGAGATACATGAATTTTTCCCAATCAACTATTTCCAAACATGTAAATCCACATTTTCAAATTTGGGAATTAGGGTTTCCAAGAACTAACTTAGAATACCTAAGAAATTTTCAATCATTCAACATATAAGTGATACAAAACCTCTTACGTACTCTAAAGAGTGAACAATTTAAACTGAAATAGAGTTACACTACACTTACCCAAGTTGGCCGTAATGCCTGAAGCAGAGTAGCTAGCCAAGCTTCAGTTGTTGTTGCCATTTATCTAACAACTTGGTTCGGTGGGCTGATGGTCTGCGACAACTGCAAGGAGGAAGGCACACTGAAGGGTCCATTGATGACTAACCATCCAAAGTAGAGCATGGCTAAACTGGTATAGCTTCCTCTTGCTAACTTGATATCGTGAAAAGTAAAGAGGAGAAAAAAAAAAGATAAGCTTTTCTTTAAGAGGTTTTTAAGTGGGTACCAAAATAACGTAGTTTTGGGTATTAGAGGGAGTAGAAGAAGAAAAAACACACACACACATAATGCTAGTTTGGTACATTTTATTTTCCAACTTTTCTTTCAAAATTTTCATTTCACACCTGAAGAGATAAAAACAAATATGTTTGGAAATATAGAGATAAGAACAAGGGCAATCTATGAAGTAACTAAATTTATGAGATAAATGAAAAGAAATTGAAAAAATTTGGGAATAATCCAATAAAATAGAGAGAAATCCATTTGAATTGTTAAATGAATAAATTGATACTTCTAAAACCAATAACACTTCCATAATTGGAAAATATAAATAGTCAGTATGAAATTTTACTATATTTCTAAATCACTTATTTTCAAATATTTAGTTCCTTTAAAAGAGATTGTTATAGAATGTCATAGTTTTTTTTTTTCATGTGTCAGAGTATGATAACTATGAACTTAAAAATTATCAAATAAAATTATTTACTAAAATCTCATTAAGACACATTTCATAGATCTATTACTTGTAAACTGTAAATATTAATAATTTTGAAAAGAAAAAAAATCTTTATAACGATTGTTCGGTAAGAGTTTCAGGTATTACAATAACTATGTCATATCATTGAGGATCTCACATTAATTCTAACATTTTTGTTTCCAACCATAATATTTATTTAACTGATTAACTATCTAATTTCTAAACAGCAACTGTTCCTACATATTTATCTTGCACTTTTCTACTGTTTCCAATCTGACTATCAATTTTTTATCATTTAGCTTCCTCTTGTTTTCTTAATGCCTATAATGAATTTACAATGTGTGCTTTCTAATAGCCTTATTTTATAAGATTTTTGGAAATTCAATTTGTTTATATTAAGGTTTCCATGACCATTTTATTTATTTTATAACTTGTTTATGAAATGACCTTGCATAAATTGAAATGTTTATAAATATCTAAGTTTTTTTTAAAATGATGATTTTTTAATTGTTTGTGATAAATAAAAGAGAATTTGGATTTGGAATATTATACACGATTAATAGTTTTGAAATAATTTGTTTGGATATTGAAGAACAATTACCAATACTATTATAGAAAATGATTATGAGACTTTACAAAGAATTAGAGTTTTAAATCTTAAATTTACTATTTTTGTCAAGAATGGGGTCTTTGGGAGGTTTTATTAAAAAACCCCCAAGTGCACTTAGAAATATGATTGCCATGGCTAGTGTAGCAGGCATATAGTACGACTTATTGTTTGGAGGGATAAGGGGAGGACAATTGGTGGAGAGCTCAAGTTGAGGCAGATATTTGTGATATTATATATGTGATATGATAGTTGATATTAATGTTTTGGATTTGACTATGACCTTCAAGAAGGGATTTGACCCTGGTTTACATATATGTTGGATATATGATTGTTTGATTATGCAAAAAATCTCATTGGATTCTACTTGATTATTTTATGTGAGTTATTTAAACTATTATCACTACAAAAAATAGTATGAGTTAGCGGCGGTAATTTTAACCGCCTCTAAATTTAAAAATAGCGGCGGTTAATTTAACTGCTGCTATGTGTAAACGGTGCATTTGGCTTCCCAGATGCTTATCAGACATGTTTCCCCTTTCTTGCCCTATCTCTCTCTCCTTCTCACTCCGCCATCCATGAAATCAGTTCCTGGTAATGAATTTTTGGTTTCTATTTGATTCTATACAGTGTTTTAGCCATATGTAAATTAATTTTAAGATTATGGAAGCCTAGATCATAGTCGAATCTTGATGATATTGACAGAATCTGGGTATTAAAATTGACCCTATTGCTATTTGGATTCCTCCTCTACGTATCCGGCAACTACTTAACCATGAGGGTCGGAGCCAGCTAAAGCACTCAAGTTTAGCCTTCCAACAGTAGCACTGCGAGTTACTCTAAACAGGGGAGAGCTTTGGACCATCTCCCTTCACCACCAAATCGCTGTAGTCCCAGCTTATTTTGAGCTAGTCTAAGCCTTCTAAAGCTGAGGTGAGCTCTTCCTTAGCTTCAATTTATAGCTTATGCCAAAAATATTTTTTGTGAATTAAGATATTAACCATGAAACCTTGTCCTTAAATTTTGTGAATAATCTGAAACTTTGATTGTTAAATGACAACAATTGAAGGGATTCCAAGTAGAACAAATGAAATATTGTGCAATGTCAGTCTAGCTAAAAGAAAATTTTAGGATGCTATGAGGGTTTTGGGACTGATATGGTGTTGAACCCATGTCCAATTGCTAGATTGGGGTCACTTACCAAGTTGGCTTCTTGCTTGGGGAAAATTCAAACTTTAGAAAAGAACAAAAGTGGGGTGAGTAAATAGCTAGCTTCTTGATTTATTTAAATTATATAATATAGGGTTGTTGAAAATAAACTATTAATGATGTGAACTTGAATTTATATTATAGGTGTGAATCTTATTGGTAATTTGTTATTTGCTCATTATAGCGTTGTCTCTTGAAATTGAATGCAATGTTGGAGCTTGCTAGATAATTGTGATGAAGTTGTTTTATTGAATTCGCATGAACATTAAAGTTGCTGGATCGGAAATTGTTAGGAATGCTTCTTGTTTTATTGGACTTGATTATGCTATGCCTACTAACAAAAGACAACTAAAAGTTGCATAAACTAGTTATATAGTGGTGAGTTATTACTCACTGAGTTTCTTTAAAACTCACTACATTTTCTTTGAAAAAAAAAATTAGGTTGCAAGACCACCTTGGCAAAGATTGAATACATAAACCTTGGAGGATCATTTTAACAATTGAAATGGTGTACATTTTTGTCTACTGCTGTTGCATTTCAAGCATATTTGTTCTCTACATGCCAAAAGCTAGTAGTGTGAACATTCATGTCCACATTAATAGCTACTAATTTGGCCTTTTCTTTTCTAGGGGTGCAATCTGCACAATAATATTCTATAGCATCTGAGATAAGGTTACATTTTTGGAATCAAGAATTAAATTTATAGAAAGAAATTCCATATAGTCATATAAAAGAGTCCCTGGTGAGCATTTTAAAGTATAAAGAAAACCTTTTATTACTGTATTAATTAAAAACAGAGAATTAGTAAAGTTTCTATTTTCCAATTTTTGAAGACAAAATCATAAAGGTGTCATTATATATAGCTGACTTAAGAAAATTTCTTTGATAAGGACAAAAAATGTTGCAGGGTGCCATGGACCAAAACAAAACTTTCTTATATTGGATATTGGTGAGCATATTGGGCCAATTGCTATATGATGAAGTGGAGTAATTAAAGTGAAGCAAACAAATCAATTACCTATAGTTCATTATTCTTTATTAATTTTGTTTTCTTGCTTTTATTAATATTATAAAGTGAAGTTGCAATCTCATGGCAATTCTAGTTTACTCAAAGATTCCTTTTATAGTTGCAAAAGAAGAAGAAAAAAGAGTCATTTTTAAGAGTAGGCTTTGGTTTATGTGCTATTTATTGTGTACTGCTTTGCTATCATCCTTATTTTTATATATGAAAGACAAGTCAGATACACAAACTGAAGCCTCTCTTTGATATGTCTTCAATTACCTACATATAAATTTATAAAACTCAAATGACAAAGGTATAACAGACCTTACAAATTTCATAAAAGTGTTATTAGATTTACTTACTACTGACCTGGTAGAGTTTGATACTAAGACAGAGATTTTACTTGCCTTTGTCCATTTTCTTTGTATGCCATGTCTTCTCAATTCTTCCATTCATCTACAAAAGATGAAAAGAAGAAAGAAATATTTTAGATTTTGACTCAATCTTGTGAAAAGGAGAGATAATTGGAAAAATAATGATACTAATATTAAATGTAAAAGGCAAATCAGTGAAAATAAAAAGTAATATTGAAAGATAATATATATAATAAAATCTAGAAAACCTAAAATTTCAAACAATTTGATCATTGTTTGTGATAGCCCTACTTTTTAAGAAAGCATTTGGAAAGGTGTGATTAAATCTTCAAGTATTGACTGGGGCATCTGGACCAACATATTTGCAATGAATTTGTGTATGACATTGCAAAGGCTGATAGACCTGTAGTCTGCCATTGGAACCTGCTGTTTCCCTTTTCGGATGAGAGAAATTATAGTTTCATTTAGGCTTTTAAGTAAGTATCCTCTTTGGAGGAAGGGAAAAAATCATTTTAGAGACATCCTTGCCTATCAC
>JANHAO010019497.1:0-13194 GCA_026873985.1 Saraca asoca
TATCCCAGCACGCTATTAACGTAGCCCTTGTCTGATAAGAAAATGGAGCCTAACTCTTAGTCTATTATGTAAGTAAAAGGCTGTTAAACATGGAAGAAAAATATACTCCTATGGAAAAGCTCACTTATAGTCTTATGGTTGCTTCTAAGAAGCTGCAGCCTTATTTTCAAGTGCATACCATCGAGGTGCTTACCCAATATCTGCTAAGGTAAACCCTACAAAAGCTAGACACCTTAGGTCACTTGCTTAAGTAAGCCATCAAGCTAGCTTAATTTGATAGCCAGTATAAACCGAGGTCTGCAATCAAAGGACAAACTTTAGCAGATTTCATTACTGAATTTACCAAACCAATGGAAGAGGAAATGGAAACTTCAACAGGCCTATGGTGGGAGCTTTATATTGATGGATTATCAAACGAGGAAAAAATGGGAGCAAGAATTCTGTTAATTAACTCGAAGGGACATAAAATCCTCTGTGCGCTATGATTTGAATTCTGAACTATTAACAATGAAGCAGAATATGAAGTATTGCTCACGGGACTTCACTTAGCAAGAGAAGTGCGAGCTGAAAGCTTAAGGATATTTAGCAACTCTCAGCTTGTGGTTTGTCACATAAAGGGCAAGTATCAAGCAAAAAGGTTGAAGATGACAATCTACCTCCAAAAGGTTCAAGAATTACTTAACAATTTCCGAAGGTATAAGATTAATCAGATCCTGTGAGCTCAAAACACACATACAGATGCATTAGCTCGCTTGGCCTTAACCAAAGATACAGATTTCTTAGGTGTAATCTTGGTAGAAACTCTCCAATCACCAAGCATTAAGCAGAAAGACCTCGTGTTGACAATTGTTGAGGTTCGAAGCTTGTGGATCAATCAAATCTTAAAGTACTTACGTGATGGCGAGCTCCCAGAGGACAAGTCAGAAGCACGCCAAACATGAGCTCGAGCTACTAGATACTGCATTATCAATGACAGACTTTATAAAAGGGGCTTTTTGACCTCACTCTTCAGATGCGTTGATGGTCCGAATTGTGATTCTGTCTTGGGGGAAATTCATGCTGGACTCTGTGGAAACTATGCTGGAAGGCTATTTCTGGCTTAAAAAGCACTCCGACAGGATTTCTTTTGGCCAACTATAAACAAGGACGCGATCAACCTTGTTAAGCGATGTGACAAATGCCAAATGTTCGCTAAAATTCCCCAAGCTCCTCTAACCTACCTTCAATAGATGATCTACCCTTGGCCTTTTGCAATATGGGGCATCGACTTGATCAGACCTTTCCCCACAGGTCGTGGGAGTTACAAGCACGTAGTGATAGCTATTGATTACTTCACTAAATGGGTGGAAGTAAAAGAACTAGCTAAAATTTCCTCCTCCAAGATTGAAAATTTTGTCTAGAACAATATCATCTGTCAGTTTGGATTCTCCTAGCAAATTGTAACCGATAACAGAACCAAATTCACCAGTGAACAATTTGTCAAGTTCTGTAACAACCTCAGGATCGTGAAGAGTTTTTTGGCAGTAAACTATCCTCAGGCCAATGAACAAGTCGAACTGATAAACAAGATCATCAAACAAATCTTGAAAATGAAACTGGAGGCCAGAAAGGGAGCACAGATGGAGATCTACCAAAAGTACTCTGAGCCTATAGGACTACGACTCACAGCACCACTGGGGAGGCTCCATTCTCAATGGTCTACAGGTCTGAAGCCATGATACTAACAGAGTTTGAAGTAACTTCACACCGAAGGGCAACCTTCAACTTAGAGGATAACAACCAACTACTCACCGCAAACCTTGACCTCATTGAAGAAGTAAGAGATATGACCTATCTTAATATCATAGCTTATCAACAGCAGGTTGCGAGGCATTATAACAGAAAGGTCCGAGCTTGTAGTTATAAAATGAGTGACCTCGTGCTGCTTCTTATCCTACCAAAAGCTTGCAAAACTAGTGAAGGAATGCTAAGTCCAAATTGGGAAGGCATGTAGGTATTAAAAGAGAATTTGGGTAACAGATCATACCACCTGGCAAGTGCAGATGGGGCTGAGTTCCCCTGAGCATGGAATGTCATGTATCTCTAATTGTACTATTAATAAGGGCAAGCTTAGTCTTATAATTCTGTACCATTATTTAAATTTCAAATAAAGAGACCCAAAAAATTTTTTTTGTTCAAAATGTTCTTCAATGTATTCCCTCTAAGTTGATCCTATTTATGCTCAACGAAAAAGCTATATTCCAAGATGACAACCTAACCAGCTGTCCCAGGAAGCTAAAAAGCTCATGTTTTGTATATTACGGTTTGCATTGGCAACACGATCTACTTAGAACTATTTAGTTCACTAATCTAGCATTCAGGTCAATAGCTTGGTTCGTCATCATAAAAAGATAAAAAGGCCACCAACTGATTTAACATCCCAGCACAAAGTCACGATTTGCTAGCAAAATGTTCAAATATTTGATTAAACAAAAATCGAAAGGAAAAATCAGAGCAAATAAAAGAAATTTACCTTGAAGTAATAGTTCACACAAATCAACAGAGATATCTCAGTTACAACTGACATAAAAAAATTGTCAAAAATACAGGACATGAAGCAAAAATATGGAGACACTATCTAGGAAGAGGTTGGAGGCCCAGATAGGTCTTGATGAGCCAAGAAGTCAACAATGGATGCAGGAGAACTCTCTATTATCTGCTCCTCAGATCTTACTGTGGCTTTTTCTTGCATCAGCGAGTTGCTCTCAGCTTGGACGTTGTCCAGAGCGGGAAGATCACCAACGATTTTAGCATATAGGGCTAAAGTTACCTTTGTGTCTCCTATGAAGCCTTGAATGATTACCTCAATCTCTCTGCCAAAGAACGCGAAGTCAAAAGCTGGGTGTTTCTACCCCAAAGTATACATGAAGCTATTTGTAGTGTTAGAAATTGTAGCCTCTCTAACCTACACAATCATGGCGGAAGTCTCTTTTTTGACCCAAGCAGTCTTTTCCTCAGCCCGGGCAATCCTCTTCGCAGTTTGCTTGACCTCCTCCTCAGCCCACTTCACCCTACTCTCAACACGAGCTGCCCTCTCCATAGCAGCCTTAGACCTCTTTTCGAGGACCTCAGCTCCCATCGCTAGCATCACCAGCTTCTCTTTCCTCTGCCTCAGCTTGTTAGTTGCCCTGCAAAGTTCTGAGGTTAAGCTATTGTCTCACGAGCCAAAGTTTCCTCAACCCTCCACCTCGTAGTGTCAACCATCTGTAGCTAGGCCTTTATGTGCTCTAGCTTTTTTCTTAGATCTGCTGCCTCCTTAGTCAAAGTAGGTAGGTCGTTGCATAGCTTGCCTCATTCCTCCTCTCAAACTATGACCTCATTGCTAAATTTTATTGTCTCCATTGGCCTTTGAAAATATCAAATAGGATTAGATCACCTACCAAGGAATGAGAAAATTGGGGAAGAATGGTACTAACCAACAGATAGTGGTGAGCTAGTATGCTCAACAAGGCACTACCATGTATATCCTCATGCTCCAGCGACTTCGTGTGGGTCCCCAGAATCCGATCCACATTATTGTGAAGAACATCATAGAATGCTAGCGTCTTTGGACCATGCCTTCAAACATGTTCCCCTACGTGTCCTCAGACTCCTCCTCACCCTACTCCACAATCAAGAGACCTTGATGGCACTCTCTCGACCTCAATCGATCCTAATTGTGAAACAAGAATCGATGTCAATAAAGTCCCCTCCATGACCATCGAAGAGGAAGGAAGACTGACTTGAATAGACACTAGAGTGGCAGTACTCCTTAACCTAGCTGAGGGAGGAGGTCTGATCAGATTAACTCTCTCCATGTCACTTCACTCACTGAAATCGGCTGGAGTGACCTCCCTTACTCTGCCTGCTTTGATGTCTCGCAAGTTGTCAAGAAGCTCGATACCAAAAGCAAGAGAAAGCCCTTGAGTCTGTAAATGCTCTTCGTCGAATTTCAAGTCATTCCTCAAATCGTGAAAAGTAGCAAACTGATCGAGCACCTCAATTTCCTTCGCACTCAACTTTAGTCTCTATTTCCTTGCTCCATCTGCAAAGAATATAGTAAAAAAATTCAGACTTGAAACAAAATAAAAGACAAGATGAGCTTGTGTCCTCCCAGCTCACTTACCTAGATTCAGAATGAATGAAAAATTTTGAATATGATGCAAGGATGGGCAAGAAACATAAACCTAATAGGTCTTATAATGACCTATGTTGGATTTCCCCTTGGCATCCCCTTGAGGTAAAACTTTCTTGTATTTAGAAGGATAGGCCAAAAGGTAGTAAATCTCTACCCACTGTCTAATGCTCTTAATACTATAGAAGTGGCAAAAGACCTTAGCTGAAGAGGGTGAAAGGCCATTTTCCAAATAGACCAGTGCTAGGGAAGTCAAGTTGGAGTATGCATTGGGAGTCAGCTGGAAAGAAGAGAGTTTTAACTCGTTTAGAAAATTGATTATGTAAGGGGGGACTAAAAACCTAAGACCCGTATTAAGGTGTTAGACACTGATAGCTATGAATTTCTAAGGAAGGTGAGCAGCGTGATCGCTATGGGATAGTGCTAAAACATGGCAACATTTTGGAAAAAATTATGCCTTAGCAATCTCTCTGAGCTCTCTAAATTTGATGCTGGAAGGATGACGCATGAAAGGGGAGTGAGTTGTAAACCCCTCTGGTTCGGAATGAGCTGTGAACTCAATTGCTACCTTGCCACTCTGACAGGTTGTGCTCTCAATGACATGGAGCGTCTCCCCACTCTCTTCAAACTCAGTATCTTCACTAACTATAAGGTGATGGCAGCATCTACGAGGTAGAGACATCTACATAAAAAGAAAAAAAAGAAATGATCAGGTCACTAAAGATAGACCGATCCCTAACCCTAAGCAATTTGTCCTAAACAGAAGGTCACGACCGCCTCAAGTCACCGAGACCCAAACTCAAAATATAAGGGGGTTTTGACTATTGGGTCGATGAAGCCTAGAAAACTAGTTAAAAACTTAGCCACCACCAGAAATCCTAACATCTACTGGTAAACGAACTAGACACAACTAAAGGAAAAATATGAAAATTATTTAGCCAACATTCCAATTTTCTGTCAATAGCAATCAAACAAACTCATAAGAACCTCAAAATAGAAACCCAGAAATAACAAGGTAGGGATAGAAGCTTACCGTGCTAAATAAAGAAAAAGTTTGAAGCATGAACAAAGTCAGTTCCCAGCAACCAGAACTTAACCTAATAGACTCAGAAAACTGGGATGGGGCTAAAGGCTAAGGACAATAGCAAATGATCACGGAGCCAGCTGTAAAGGTGGAGAGGGAGAGTTTGTATATGCCAGACTTCAAATGACTAATGGAAAAGGAAAAAGGTTTTTCTCGACTTTTATCTTGCACGATATGACCATCATATCCAAGAGTTCTTCGAATAACCCGCGATCTAATAGCTTAGTGCATGCCAGTATTAAAGTCTTTGCTAGCTTGGTAAAAATGTTCACTAAAGATAGTAATCATTACATTGTTCATAGAAATCAAAGAGTCACAAAGAAAATGAGGCGTGTCAAACTGTCTACCAGATCACAAATCACAACCTATGAGCTATAGCTTTGGCTATCTGTGACCAGCCTATCTAAAGGCATAGCTTCCATGCGACCTATTACTCATAGCTTCCATGTAACCTATTACTCATAGCTTCCATGTGACCTATTCCTCTCATCAGCTCGGGCACACCTAATCACCTTCGCGATCTCGTGCCAGTGCATGTGCACCTAATTGCTTATTATTCACCCAACCTCGTGTCAACTTGGGTGCACCTAATTACCCTCGTAACCTCGTGCCAATGCATGTGCACCTAATCGCCCATTGTGCACTTAACCTTGCGTTAGCTTGGACACACCTAATCGCCCTCACGACCTCGTGCTAGTGCGTGTGCACCTCATTGCCCACTGCGCACTTGACCTCATGTCAACTTGGGGGCACCTAATCACCCTCACAACCTCGTGCCAATACATGCACACCTAATCACCCACTACACACCCAACCTCGCATTAGCTCAGGCACACCTATTTGCTCAATGAGAATTCAAATTAACATTAGCCAAGTACTACCTGAGCACTCACAATATATATGTGCAATAACTCTTGGTTTCCGCATTACTTGATGGTTGTAGCTTTCATGCGACCTGAAAGAAGATACCAGCTAAGACATTTGTGATGCTTAAATCCGTTCATCAAAGACAAATTAATGCAATTGATTGGTTGCTTAATGGTTATTTAGCTACAGTGATTCGCTCATGAAGGGCTCACATGCCATCTTCTCACTATAGATAAAGCATTCAACATAACACATGGAAAAGTAACAAAATTGAAAATTTCATTAAGAACCTCTTTCAACGAGGTAGGATTTACATGAAGATTCAAAAGTAGAAATTAAAGCAAGCCTACAGTTGACTGAAAAAAAGTTGAACCCCAGTAAGCCTACGACCATAATACACAAGAAGAACTACCCTAGAGGGGCCAAATCTTGCAAGCAGCGAACAAGCCAAACTGCTCTAACTCTTCCCCACCCTCCTCCTAAGCAAACAGCTTATTCCTTTACTCAGGTGCTCAAAAGGTACTCAAAAAGCCCAATGGTTTACTTAACTGAGTAAGAAGGCTAAAAAATTGACAGGATTGGCTTACCATTCAAGAAAACCATAGGAAGCTACATTGTTCAGCATGTCAAATGGAGAGGGATCGGAGGAATGTAACAAAACTTCCTTGGATCCTCAGTGAATAATTGTCCATGGAAGTTTCCCATAACAAAACTTCTCAGGATCCTCAAAGAGGACCTACCTCAGCAAACCGTACACTCGTGTAGAACTCTATCAAAGATCCAAGCCATCAGAAACATAGGGGGCTTAACTAGAGCACCCATCAGATCATTTTAGGAAAAAGAAGGGCTTCTTGCCTCTCATATAGACTAGTCTGGTTTCATCAAAGAATCTAGAGAACATCCAATTGTCCTTGATCAAACAGCCTGAAGAAAATAAAATTGTCATGCCAACGATTGTAAAGCATAAACAGACAGAAGTATGGCCTGGTATAGATGAAAGATTGAAACTCAAAATGACAGCACTCTGTAAACTGTCAGCCAAGACTAGTGACGCAGCATACCATAGAAGAAAAAAACTCTTAACTATCCTGCAGACCATGAATAAAGACTTCGCTAGTGAGAAATAACTCCCAACTCGCATAGTGAACTGAGAGTTAGGGGGTTAGTGTTATGAGCATTTTTTGGACTGAGTGAAATGGGCCGACAAAGGCCCAACAGACCAGATTCAGGCAAAAGGGCTAACCCACGATAAAGCCAGGTCATAGAAGCCAGTCGGTAGATCACCTGTTGTGAGCTCGAAGCCTCCAATGGTTTGAGCTCTCAGCGAGCTCCTCCCTAGCATAATTGAACACAACTAATGTCCGGTCAACAGTATAAAACACACTTCCAACTGGCTAATCAGCTTCCAAAGACTGACAGTGATTTGTCCCACATTTATTACCCGATGCCTAGTATTTATTACCTGATGTGGTTGTAATCATAGTATTACAATTTGTAACCTTCCCTGCTTCTATAAATAGAAGGGAAGATCATTGTAATAAAGGTAGTAGAAAAATACATGCAGAAACCCTGCAAAACTACTAAGAGAACTGAGAGTGTTGTAACTCTGCCAAACTGAATAGTGAAACAATTGCCAATAGCAAATATAGTAACCGTGTCAAATATAGTAACCGTAGACATAGGAGTCATACTGGCTTTAGTCAAAGCATGTTAAAACACTGTCTATTCACTTCGTTCCTCTTTTTCTTGCTCTTTATGTTTTCTTTATACTTTCACAGTCTTTACAATAGTTTGGGTTCCTGAACCCTTGATTGACTAATTACCAAAATCAACCGTTAATAATAATCTAAATTCATATTATAAATTACTATCAAATAAAATTAATTATAATCGTGTATCACATGGAATACAACCTAGTGTATATATAAAAGAGTATATATCAAATAAGAGTACTATTTTTATATAAGAGTGGGAAGAGTCAATTGTGATGATCAAATCTTACATCAAAGGTCAAGATTAAAGTATAAAGTCATGTAAGTGATAATGTGATATTTAATTATGTTTTCAAATTTGATTGAAGAATTTTATGTCAAAAACCTAAGGAGCTTCACACATTTGTGATAGTTATAGAATTAAAAAATGACAAGACAAAAAATAGATTTACATTTTTTCTTTGCAAGAATTTTTTTTTGGGTAATTGATAACACATAAAATTCATCAATCAAATTTTAATGTGTATTAATTATCAAATTAATATTCTAAATTTGATAAAAAAATATATATATAGATAATTTGAATTCAATTATTTTAGCATGTCATTAAACTTAATTTAATTTTACATAAATGACAAAATTACTATTATTATATTAAATTTTAATCTTTTTTCAATTTTGGATGGGTTTAGAAATAAATGTTAATTCTATTGTGAAAATTTTTTATTTTTTATTTTTTGACAAATCTTGAAACATTCAATTCTTCTTGTTATTTAGAAATCTTTAACGAATAAAATCAGAAATTATATTTTAGAAAACTACTATTAGACCCTAAATTCTATATATGGAAAACATAACATCTAAAGCTCAAACACTAAACCCTAAATTGTCTATCACATCCTTAATTTCAGTAACATGATTAACATGAACCACTAAATAGTGATCCATGAATCCATTATTCTTTTATAAAACCTTTATATTTTGAAAATGATAACCAGTAAAAATTAAATCTATGTGCATATACTGAAAAATATGAAATACGACCTTTAATGAAATCATTTTATAAAACTTTCTTGAAAAACTGAAGTACATAAATCCTCTTCATAATTCATATAACATAAATCATTATTTGGCTAAGCAAGTACAATCACTAAAATGATAATCAAGGGAGTGAATCCATGAACATTTATTCTTTTATAAAACTTTTATATTTTGAATATGATAACCCGTAAAAATTAAATCTATGCACATATGTTGAAAAATATGAAATGCAACCTTTAATAAAATCATTTTATAAAACTTTCTTGAAAAATCAAAATATATAAATTCTCTTCATAATTCATAAAACACAAATTGTTTGAATCTTTGCTGGTTGAGTAGACACAATCACTAAAGTGATAATTAAGGGAGCCATGTACTCGATAATATGCAATCACATAAAGAGGAGTCTACTCGATTTGAGATATTCCTTAAATTTCATACACTTGAAATGTTAATAGAATAAGATGAGTACAACTTGAGTACAACTTGAGTAGGAATTTCCACATCAACTTTTGGTGGAAAACTATTTTGGTTGTAAAAATATATAACATATATCATAAATATATGTACTCATATACATAAATACTCATACACATGCATCATTGTGATTTTTTACTTATGATATACGAAACTTAACATTCCACTACATTGTCATACAAATCCTTTAAACTTTTCCTTTCCTAACATTCTTTGTTTCATTCAATTATATAAATAATCATACAGGTGGTGGTATAACAAATCTATAAAATAGCTACTTCAAGGCAACAATTAATGGGGCTCTTCAACTAATCATAATAATCAATAATGACTATCTCAATAGTTAATAGTGGGACCCTAAGGTCAACTAGTCATCATTTATGGTTTGCCATTCCAATAAGATAGATTAGTCTCAAACAACCATACATTGATATTATGTAAATCTTGGGGAAAGAAATGATTAGGTTATATGGTTTGTCCCATATGTCACCGGTTATTATTGTTGTCATAGTGACTAATAAATCAATCTGATTTATCTTTTTAGTGCATATAAATCTTTCCCCTTTGACTTTGTATCAATTATATACACAAACATTCCTTTTTATCAACTTATCTATTCCTTGAATTTCCCCAAGGAAATTATTATTTTTACCCTTGCTAGATTTACCTTTCATTTCTATATTATTATCCCTATTTGGAATATTCTATTATATTCTACTTATTATCAAATGAATAAGCTAAATAAATCATGAAATGATTATGAGGAAATCATAAAAGATATGAGAGCTATAAGGCTATGATAATCATGAAAAATATAGAAAATATAGAAATTATGGAAATCTATAAACTTTATAATATTTTTGAAAATCATGGAAAAGTCCTAAAATTTAAGAAAAATCATGAAAAATATGCAAAGTCATAAGGTTAATGTAATTTATGAAAAACCAAAAAAAGTCAGATTTTTTAAAAGTATCCAAGTAATATTATGTTCCAACTCTATGCTAGTCATGTGCTAAGCCCACCTACACATACTTTCAAACAATCACATATTTCAGATAATTCACATATAAAGCACATATGTCCTAAATTTTAAACTAGATTATATCTCTTTCCAATATTGTATAAATAAGATCTTTTTACCGTAGTTATACTGTAATAGTTTTGGTAACCCAAAAATTAAGTAGTTAATTAAGTGTCTTTATGGATGCAAACTAATTTTAAACTTGTACCTGAGTTTAAAGTTATATCTTTCATGCTGGCACTTGTTCATATATTCAGTAAAATTATTTCTATCAAGTGCTTTACTAATTAACTTGTTGTTATTAGAAGTATAATTTAAAGGACAAAACTTACATAAAGTTCCATAGGTGCTGGTGGTGCTATTCTCCTATCAAAATACAACATGTGTATTATTTTTAACACATCAGCGTCACCTCACCTTCTCTTTCCCTAACTCTACTGTTACCTTCTCTGTTAATAAATCCAAAATGATGCATTGTGTTTCAAGAGTTGGCGTCAGTCTCACCAGTGGTACAACTACAACGTAGAAGAGTCTCATTTGTGACAAATTCTCAGCATGCAGTATAAGAAGGCGGCCACCTGTTTCTGAGCTCACAGAGGCTTATCGTCAATTACAATCTCTGCTAGGAAATTCTACTTAGTACCAACTACCACAAACGTAGGTTTTTGATTTATTTATTTTGTTTCCTTCGCTTCTCTGTTTCATTCTGAAACTGGGCATATTTCTACCAACAATGGGATGCTGTTGCCTTTTAGAAAACCATGTCGTAGGAGGGAAGAAGGCTATCTATTATCCAACGCACAATCAAACATTAGTCAACAAACCCATTAGATAATTGCAGGTAAAGTAGGTGAATGGTGCCATTCTTATCTTTTTTTTCAATTTTATTTTTATTTTTTGTCTATATTTTTTCCATTATTTCTTCTCGCACTAAATTCTCTGCAATGGATCTATAGCATTCTCTGGATTGTGAAGAACAAAAATAGATACAAAAATCATATCAGATTCAAATTAGAGTGAATGCATTCCAAGTGTTTAATAGAATGTCTCATTGGTTGCTAAGATGAAGAAGCTCTATTGCTCTGAGTTATACAATATCTATTTTTTTTTGTTAGCAATTCTTGTTTAGATCTAACTATCATGGTTTGTTATGACTTATGAATTTGAAAATGTTCTCTCCCTGTTATTCATTTTTCCTAGTAACCATTTAAATGGAGTGGTATTAACTGCCATAGCTACTTCTTTTTATTTGAAGAGAGGTTGCTATTCTGTTTAACTTATGGGCTTTGCCCATGTCCTACACCATATTTACTAGTATTAGTTACTTACTAGTTGCTTTGTTCATAGAATTTTAACATAAGAATATAAGCATCAACCATATTAACAGTTAATATAGTTTACTTGTTTGACAGTGAAATTGATGGATAACACTAAACATGAAGTGACTAGGGCAGATTTAACTCCATGTGTTGGTATGGAATTTAAGTCAGAAGATCATGCCTATAGTTTTTACAATATGTATGCTGGCTTCATTGGTTTTAGTGTGAGGAAAAATTGGAGGAATAAAAGCAAGTTAGATAAGGAGACTGTGCTATCTCGAAGATTTGTTTGTTTTAAAGAAGACTTTAAGAAGAAAATTGATTATGAGGGGAAAATAACTCACAAAGATGTCAGAATCGGATGTTTAGCACAAATGGCCATTGGTCGACAATCAAGCAGAAAATATGTTGTTACATATTTTGTGAAAGAACATAATCATGAGCTTGCAACCCCTTGGAGTAAAAATAAATTACCATCACAAAGGAGAGTTTCTACTGCTCAATCTACCCAGATTGAATTGGCAAATCGTTCTAGTGTATGACAAAAATTAGTATTTGAGTTTCTAAGTCGACAAGTTGGAGGGAGAAAGAATGTAGGATGTACTATCAAAGATGTTAGCAATTATTTGAATTCTAAGAGGATGAAGGAAATGGAAGAGGGGGAGGTGTACACTTTGCTTCACTATTTTTAATCAAAGCAAACAGAGAATCCATCATTCTTTTATGAAATCCAACTTGATGTTAATTATCAAATAGCAAATATTTTCTGGGTGGATGCTAAAATGGTTGTGGATTATGTTTATTTTGGAGATGTGGTATGTTTTGACACCACTTATCGTACCAATAAGAACTTACGGCCATTTGCTCCCTTCATTGGATTCAACTATCATCGAGAAACTGTGATATTTGGTGCTACATTATTATATGATGAAATAGCTGAATCTTTTGAATGGTTGTTTAAGACTTTTCTTAAGGCTATGAGTGGGAAGAAGTCCAAGACAATTTTTACTGATCAAGATGCTACAATGGTAAAAGTAATTGAGGAGGTTTTTCTTGAATCTTATCATCGTTTATGCCTATGGTATTTATTCCAAAATGAACTCAAAAATGTTAATCATGCCTTTAAGAAATCAGATTCTTTTGCTAGAGAGTTGAGAAGTTGCATATAAACTTTGAGTATAAGGATAATTTTCTTAATGCTTGGGAGTCATTTCTTTACAAGCATAACCTTTGTCAAAATAGATGGATGCAAGATTTCTTTAAGAAAAGAGAAAAATAGGCATCAGTATATGGGCGACATACTTTTTCAGCCAGTGCTACAACAACACAATTAAGTCAGAGTTTCAATGGTCGTTTGAAATTATACACAAAGTCTACCTTTAATGTGCTGGAGTTTTTTAGGAACTTCGAGAGGTTATTAGAGGACATGCAATACAAGGAGATAGAGTCTAACTATGAGATGAGCCAAAAGATGCCATCATTGAATATGGATATCATGTTGTTGAAAAATGCAAGAGATG
>JANHAO010019498.1:0-13198 GCA_026873985.1 Saraca asoca
CCCAGTAGGATGTGTTTCATGTAGTTTGGGCCACTGTTGAATATTATGTTATCATACAGGTTTGATGGGCATGTAGCCTTGTTGATTGTTATGTAAGCCATGTGGCCAGATGTCCGAAAAACAGAGGAAACTCTACCGAAATTTTGGTAGAGAAAATAAATTTATGTTGTTGATCTATGGAGTTTATTTGCATTGATGTTATGGTCGTAGTTGCATGATAAGACTTGTAGGGGGTTTCCTGAAGGAAAGGGATTCCTGAAGGTGACCTTCTACACCGGTCACGGGCCCAAGAATTGGGTCGTGACACTTTTCCTCTTGTCATTATGTTCAAAACTGCTTATCAGAGACTGAAAATGAAGAATGTGTAGTGGGGGCCCTCCTTCTAGTACCAAAATATTGACACCAAAATCCGATCAACTAATTTATTTCAATGTTTCCCTTGACTGCAAGCTAAGTATGACAGTAAACAGTGAAAGAAAGTAGTAAAGAAGGAGAAGAAACAACAATACCAGGAATTTATCGTGGTTTGGTTAAAGCCAGTTTGGCCCCTACATCCACGTTAATCTTTTTTTATACCCTGGAGGGATTGGTTTTACAAAATATGAATACAACAACAGAGGTTTCTCTGAATGAATAGTGCTCACTCTCAACAGCATGTAACTGTGCTCTCTCCTCTATATGGTGGCCTCCCCCTTCCATTTATAGAAAGAGGAAGGGTTACAAGTGTAATTTCATAAGGAGCAAAATGATTACTTCCATCGTTTTGGGCATTTAATGCTTAGTGCCGGATAATTAATACTAGGTAAATCATTGTTGAATTTCTGGGGAGCTGATGTGTAAGTTTGGAGGCTGAATTATCAGCAGGAAATGTGTGCATTGAGCTGCTGACTAGGCTCCGTACAAGTATCCGTTGTTAGTGGGCGAGCTGGAAGTTGAGCGGGATGATGGCTTTAGCTGATCTCGTTATCTGTACTTGGTCGTTCCTTCAAAAGTTGTGGTCATTCCTCCAAAGGTCGTGGTTGTTCCTCCGAAGGTTATGGGCTCCTCGTTGGAGGGTCGGAAGTCTCTTTAGCGAGCTGCACCCTTTCGTTCGTGATGTTGCAGGATGCCTCTAACTCGCACCTGACAATGTGGGTCCTCGCTCAACGACCTCAAACTCCAACATAGACCTCCACCAACCTAAGTGGGCCTCCAATTGGACCTCGACCTAGCCCAAAATGTGCTTCCGGAAAATCCCTATAACAAAAAGTTAGAGTTAGTTGCATTATAAAAGGAAATGCATATGTTCCTCTATGCAGTGTAATGAGAAATGTAATCAAGGAGAATAAGAGATCAGAATTAAGGATTAAGCAATGGCTCTAAATAGAGTGTGTGTGTGATCAATCACAATATAATTGAGTGAGTGATTGCTTTATGTGATTGAGCATTGTGTGAGTAATCATGAACAAAGCAGTGCATGTGTACTTAATCTTTCTGCATTGGTGTTAAATTTTCACTGTGTGTAACTCTAATTCCAACAACACACACACTTATGACTAAAATACTATTTTAGCCTATCACAAATGTAAGTTTTTTCAATTTAGTCCTTATTTAATTTTTATTATCGTTTTGGTCATTTATAGATTCAATTTGATCGAATTAGGTTTCTTTATTTATTTGTCTTTTAATTTTGTTAACAAAATTGATGATAAAGAAGCGTAAAATTTGATTTAGTGCCCTAATACTTACATAACACCCTCTGTACTATAATCCTAAGTTGTAAAAGTAGGGAAATAAGATAACCATTTTAAATTCTTTTTTTTTTATCATTTAATATATGTTATTTTAATCCATATAAACACTTAATCTCTTTATACAAGTTATATTTGATGTCTACATAAAAATTAGATAATATCACATAAAATTTTAAACTTCTAAATTATTATTTTATTTAATAGAATGGAAAGTAGATAGATAAAAAAACTTAATTAAATAAAATTAAATATGTTAATGATTAAATTGAAAATGAAAAATTAAAACTAAATTGGAAAAAAACTGTATCTATGGGACATTAAAATGATGTTTTGGTCTCTCTCTCTCTATATGTATGTATCACTAAGAAGAGAGAGAGAGAGAGAGAGAGAGAGAAAAAAAAAAGGAAAAACATGCTTTCAGACTATATTTTTATATCCTCTCCTAAATGACAGTAAGCGAAATTCACTTATAAAGCTGTTGTGTTGTTAGCATTACTAGTCTCATCAGGTCGCTTTCAAGTTTGATATTATGAACATATATGAGCTCAAAGTTTGAAATTATGGCAGGCAAGGCACATGGAGCAAACGAAACAAAGTGATAATTCATATTTGAAAATTGATTAGGAGTTACATCTACACCGTAGAATTTTTTACATGTAAAGGTTTGAGTCTCAATCAGGGTCGTCCAGTGCAGGGGAATAAATGTTAATAAGTGGGATTGCCGTCAAAATTGGTATACACGATATAGGAGGCAAATAAATTTTGAAGATTGAGTCGGTCACTAATACCAAACAACAACTCAAGAAAAAGAAATACATATATATATATACGTATAATTGTAGAGCCAAACAAAAACAATACGAAATAAAAAGAAAAAGCCTTTAAGCGTCTCAGTCAATCGCAATAAAGCAGACTTTTTTCTTCTTCAGTTTAGGCATTGCTTCTCTCAACTAAAATTTCTATATGATATCGTTCATTTAAGTTGAAGCCGCGTTTAATTTCCTGCAAAACTAGTTCACAATATATAAAAATTCCCTTGCTTGCTGGCAATACAATCTTCTCTATAATGCAATGCAAACTGAATTACTTAAGACATGTCCTAAGTTACATTTGAAAATATAAAATTTTTAAAAATTTAATTCAGAATCAAAATTTGACAATATTTAAGCAATATCGCTAGCAAGAGCTTTTGCTTAATTACACCCAACGACATATGTGGGCATTAATTGGGGGTGTACTCACAAGCTGTCTTTTTAGCTACTCACAAAGAAAGATAATCAACGAAAGCCTCTCTACTCTCCTCATTAATTATCCCCTTCCTATCACCATCCCTTCTATAAAATACAAATGTTCCTTGCCTCTTCTTCTCCCAGTTCCTCTCTCTCATTTGCATGCTCCTTCTGAAAACTTGTCATTTTTGGCTCTAGATCTGTAAGTTTTCCTTGTATCAAAGAGGAGACATTTTTCCGGCAGCAAGCAATAAAGGTAGACCACATGGATGCATCAACGGCTTTAATGATCCTATCAGCCGTCGCGGCGTATTTACTATGGTTCAGATTCATCTCACGGTCTTTGAATGGTCCGAGTGTTTGGCCACTATTGGGGAGCCTTCCAGGGCTCATCCAAAACGCCAATCGCATGCATGATTGGATTGCAGACAACCTCCGCGCCTGTGGCGGCACTTACCAGACTTGTATTGCTCCCATCCCCTTCCTCGCCAGGAAACAAGGCCTCGTCACTGTCACATGCGACCCCAAGAACTTGGAGCACATTCTCAAGCTCCGCTTCGACAATTACCCAAAGGGTCCCAATTGGCAAGCCGCGTTTCACGATTTGCTCGGCGATGGCATCTTCAATTCCGACGGCGACACCTGGTTGTTCCAGCGGAAGACCGCCGCATTGGAATTCACCACCCGGACGCTGCGTCAAGCCATGGCTCGCTGGGTTAGCCGAGCCATCAAGCTGAGATTTTGCCCAATTTTAGCCACCGCTCAACAGGAGAAAAAGCCCGTTGATATGCAGGATCTTCTGCTTCGGATCACTTTCGATAACATATGCGGTTTGGCTTTCGGAAGAGATCCACAAACTCTCTCCCCCGGGCTTCCAGAGAACAGCTTCGCAATATCTTTCGACCGAGCCACCGAGGCCACGCTGAACCGCTTTATCTTGCCTGAGATGATATGGAAGTTCAAGAAATGGCTACGGCTTGGAATGGAAGTAAGCTTAAGCGAAAGCCTCCAACACATTGAACAATATCTGGCTGAAATCATCAACACGCGCAAGATTGAGCTGCTGAACAAGCAGCAAGATGGCAGTGGGGTCCCCCACGATGACTTGCTCTCCAGGTTCATAAAGAAAAAGGAGTCATACTCGGAGGAGTTTCTGCGTCACGTGGCGCTAAACTTTATACTAGCAGGACGTGACACGTCATCTGTTGCACTGAGCTGGTTCTTCTGGCTGTGCATTCAGAACCCAAAAGTGGAAGAAAAAATCCTGATTGAACTCTGCACCGTTTTGATGGAGACACGTGGCAGTGACGTGTCCAAGTGGGTGGAAGAGCCACTGGTGTTTGAGGAAGTTGACCGATTGGTGTACCTCAAAGCTGCACTGTCAGAGACGCTCAGACTGTACCCTTCAGTGCCAGAGGACTCCAAGCATGTGGTAAACGACGACGTGCTGCCAAATGGAACCTTTGTTCCAGCAGGTTCAGCAGTGACATATTCCATTTATTCGATTGGAAGGATGAAATTCATTTGGGGTGAGGATTGCCATGAGTTTAAGCCTGAGAGGTGGTTATGTGCTGATGGTAAGAAAATTGAGCTACAGGATTCCTACAAATTTGTAGCATTTAATGCTGGTCCAAGAATTTGTTTGGGCAAGGACCTGGCTTACTTGCAAATGAAGTCCATCGCGGCCGCCGTGTTGTTGCGGCACCGCCTGACGGTGGTTCCCGGCCACCGTGTGGAGCAGAAGATGTCACTGACATTGTTCATGAAGGACGGGCTGAAGGTGGATGTGCATTCAAGAGAGCTAAGGCAAATATTGGACAAGATAAGAAATGGAGGTCTGTCATGTGGTGAACGAGTTACGAGTAATGGAAAATGTGCAGGGGTTCAAATGCTGGCTGCTGATGCTTGAGGGTGTGTTTGGTAATTATTCCCATGAATTTGTTAATAGCTTAATAACAGGGATATATTATATGATCCATACTGGCTATAAACTAAATGAAGAGTATAGTAGTAAGTGCATAATTGTAATTGATGATTTGTCATGGCGGATGGATTTATAATTGCAAGCAACTGTTCTGATGCTACATTAATAAAGGATATTAGTGCTTTATTTTCTTGTTAGTAGGTGTGCGTCATGAATCATATTTATATTCCAAACTTGTCATTGATTCTAAAGAAAGAATAACTACAGAGTGAGTTATTAGAATATCTGGTTTATATATTTTTTCCATCTTTATGCTCTATGCTTTGCTATTATTTTAATTACTTTGGCATATTATATTATTTTGTTGAGATTTAGTAAGTTAGTACGTAGTTGCATGGTTGAATCAGATAGAAGAGGATGGCGAGACTGACTCCGCTTGTCAAATCCGAGTTAGAAGTCGTATTAAAGTCCAACCTGCAATATATTAATGAAAAATTTTTATGTGACTTGCGCTCACCATTACGTGGGAGTTGTCTCTACCAACTCATTTATTGCTTAATCTAATCTCTAACACACATTTATATAAACTCTTTCTATGCATATGAAAATAATTCAACACACAATTTACAAATCCCTCTTTTAACATCATCAAAAAAGTATAAATTGAGGATATAAAAGTACTAAAAATCAAATTAAAATTAAATCATGAAATTCAACCAAATTTTAAAATAATTCAAATCAACACAATATTAGAAACAAGAGAAGCAAATAACAAAGTCATATGATTGGAAAAAGAGTTAAAGAAAATAATTTATAAGCAACAAGCAAATTACAATAACTATTCTTCATGAGACATAATATATTCATTAATATCAGTCATTTATGCCTTCATGTTATTCAAGTGATCGTGAAGTTCTTTGACACCAAGATTCATGTTAGTTTTGAAGGAATCAAAGCGGTCTCATATGCAATCTAAATCTAATTTATCATGGGTTTTCTTTTAATTTTTAAGAACTTCTTTAAAGTTCTTCTCTATTTAGCAGTAGTGATTATGTTGAATTTGAAATTACATGAGGAGAGTTAGAGTGTCATTTTGCATATAACTGCTCCTAGAAGAACCAAAAGCTCTAACAATGAAAAATCTAGCACCAATAAATTGTTCTTCTTCATCTTCCATTCACATATTTAAGGCTCATTTGGTGAATAGTTTTCTTACAAAGAAAGGTGATGCTATTGGTGTACTCAATTTCTTTCTCAAACTTCATTGAAAACTTTAAAAAGTATGATGATCTAAGTTTGAAGCATATCATAAGGCAGAAAGCTTGTATCACTCTTAGTTGCAAAGTGGCCCATGTAAGTTAAAACAAGATATAGAATGTTGAAATGAATATTTTTCTTGATAACCAACGTGACAAACAACTCATCTTCAACAATATTGGTGTAATTTACACTTCTAGAAAAAAAAATTTTCATAAATGGTGAAATGCAATAAATTATCTTCTATGTATAACTCAATAATCATCAATTTTCCAGGTTGAAAAAGACAGGAGCACAATTAGAAATTAACAACTTAATTATTTCTTCTCTCAAGTAATATTGCAAGTTTTTAGTGTTATCCACTGACCATCATCATCCATATTAAACATCCCATATAACAGCTTAACATCCAAATTTATTGTTTTATGGGTAATAGTTACTGACAATTGCTATTTTCCAGCACCCAAATTAGCATAAAACATCCTTTCAAGTTTAGGATAATAACAGGCACTAAAAATGATAAACTTTGTGAACTTGTATTTTTCAAGTGTGCTTTTTAGGTTGAGGTGACTATCATTGATCTTGATTTATGGGAGAGATTGTTGAGTTTATCCCCTATTTTCAAAAAAATTATAATCTACTTTAGTGATAATAAATATTTTGAATGTATTAAATGTGTTTAATTTCAATGATTTTATCTTGGAAGGCCATGTAATGCTTGATGCAGACTTAGTCTAGGCTTAGGATCATCTTAATGTAAAAGTTAGCATTTATTTGAATTTAGTTTAAGATTTTTGTTAATTTTAAGAAATATTTGCCTCCAAGATTTGCATTAAGATTTTTGGAAATTTCTTCAAAAATATTTCTTCACGTTCTTAAATGATTTAACAAAATTTTTACACTTGCAAAATATGCTTTTGAGTTGAAATAAATGTTTTGAAATTGTTTTAAAATGTATTTTTAAGCATCTTCAAAATGACAATTTAAATTATCTTGGGCTTACAAGTTGACTTGTAACCTTTTGAATTTTGCCTGAGAGCATTGCATTTCAAGCGAGTTGATTCATAGTTTTTGAATTGTACATGTGAGTTGAATCACACCTACTTAAGCTAAGCACATGAGTCAACTCATGAAGGACAAAATTTTACAAAAAGTTATGCCATCATTGTGAGTCAATTCGTAGTTTAAAATTTGCCCACGCGATTCGATTCATAAGTTGATTTGATTGGTGTAAAATTTTGAATTAATGATCATATATTGCTCTCTCATTATAAATACTTTATGCTTTCATTTCCTTTGTATAAACCTTATTTTCAAAGAGGCAAAAACTATCAGTTCTTCTGTGTTGTATCTATTTATTCTATTGTAACATCTTGAGCCAAATTTGAGTGAATTCTAATATCTAGAACTTCAATTTATAATGCAAACTTTTGAATTCTTGTTATTTTCATTCAATTCATCTCAAAATTTTTGGGTATTTTTAGGGCCAGCAAATCCTAAATTAAAAAGAATGTTGTATCTCTTCTTTCATTAGCTTTAAGTGAAGTATCTTAAAGAGGTTTTGATTGTTGAGATATACAATTATTGTAAAGATTTCTCTTTGTGTTGGATTCAAATTTGAAGGGACAAATCATAATAAAACTAAGCTTAATTTAAGCTTGAAGAATGAATTTATACCTTGGAGTGAATCTTCAAGTGGGACTCATTATAAAAATTTGTGTTTAAATCTCTTTATCCTTATTTTTTTATAATTTATTTTTTGCACTTTATATTCTTGATATTCATCATTGTTCAAATTAATATTGAGCATTTAATGTGTTGAGTTTTAAATTGTTAGGATCGATTTATAAGATTGATGATCATTTATTTCCAAACTATTAAAATTTTATAAAAATTAAAATAGGTTTTGAAAAATTATAAAATTTTAAAACTATTTCACCCCCTTTTTGAAATCTTTGGCTACATCTACTAATTCTCAAGAAGTTACGCTTTTTATATAACATTTTGTCAACCCAATAACTTTTAAAAAGAAAATTCAAACATCTCTAAAAAGGAGTACAATCAATTATTAGATTTATAATTAATTATTGTACAATCAATTATTAGATTTATAATTAATTATTGAGAATGCTTATTGATATGACAAATAAATACTAACAATGTATGGTAATGGCGTAGCACTTATTTCATTTGAAAACAATAAGTCATATTTTGTCATGTCCTTTTCGTGCAAGAAATTAGTGACTTCAAATTTAGGTAATGAAGCAGGGAACCAACTAAATCAAGAAGTTATATTTTTCATATAACTTTTTTGTCAGCTCAATAACTTTTTTTTCAAAAAAAAATAAATCAAACTTCTCTAAAAAGGAGTGCAATCAATTATTAGATTTATAATTGATTATTTAAAATTCTAATTATTATAACAAATAAATATTAATAATGCATAGCGATGATTTAAAACACTTATTTCATCTGAAAATAATAAGTCATATTTTTACATGTCCTTTTCCTATAAGAAATTAGTTGCCTCAAATTGAGGTAATGAAGGAAGGAACAAACCAACGAAAAGAAATTAGTGGCCTCAAATTGAGGTAATGAAGGAGGGAACCAACTAAATCAAGAAGTTGCACGCTTTATATAATTTTTTATTAACCCAATAATTTTTGAAAAAAAATCAAATATCTCTAAAAAAGAGTACAATTAATTATTAGATTTATAATTGATTATTAAGAAATTTAATTGGTATGACAAATAAACACTAATAATATATGTTGATAAATTTCAGCACTTATTTAATCTAAAAATAATAAATCATATTTTGTCATATACTTTTCATGCAAGAAATTAGTAACCTCAGATTGAGATGACGAAGGAGGGAACCAACTAAATCAGTTGAATTAGTCTGGTCCTCCCAGGCATGGGCCAACTCCGTGGAAAACATTTTGTGGCCCAAATACTTTTTGTCGTTAGTGTCATCCTCAGCCCAAATTTAGTAAAGAGCAATTCATGTGTCTGTGACAGCGCCTTGCTGAGCTGGCACGTCCTTGTAACCTCAACCAGTATGGGGCTACATTGGGTGCTGACATCGACTTACCACCCCATCCATTCTCCATCCCGAAGAGAGAAAAAATAAATAAATATAGTTTTAATTTTCATAGAATATAAATTACGCGATTCTAAATCCTTTATTTAAAATAATTTATTTTAATCGCTGTAAATATTTAATTGATGCATTTTTAATCCTCTCGTTACAATCTAATATATGATTAATAGAATTACTGATATGATTTTTTTTTTTCATCAAAATCCCTGTTACTTTACGTGCCACAATGCTTTTTTTCTTCCTCTAATGGTGGTTGGAAGCTCCATAAGTTTCAAACTTTCCAATCATATTCTCTTCCTATTGAAATGAAACTTTTCAAAGATGGTATCTAAAAGGATTTTCTACTCTGTTTTTTGAACTCAAGTTCATGTAAATGTCCAGAATTTATCAAATATCTCACTTATTTAACTAAGGGACATGTGTAATAATTCAAGGACATTAGACAGTAGATTAAATCTTAATTTCTCAACTAGCTATCTAAGAGCATCTCTAACGGGAAGTACTTAATGATTCTTAAATAGAGTGTCTCTAACTGGTATGACACAGTATAAAAATAGTTACTTATATAAACAACCGATTCTTAACATAAAATAATATCTTTTCAATTGATGTGACATAATAAAATGCATAAAAAAAAAGTTAAGCAACCCGGTGGAATTTCACCACCGGAGATGCTCTAAGTACTTTTAATCCGAAACCCGAGCTGCCATTATCATAAAACCACTTAAACCCTCCCATATTAACTCACCCGTAAGGTACAACACAAACAATAAATTTATCTTTCAAAGGTCCTAGAAATCACGGTGGTGGGGATGGCCGCAGCTCAGCAAAGATAGCGGTTCGACGGCGCACAGTCGCAGTTGGGTGCTGCTATCTATCCATCTAGAAGCTTCAAAAATGGTGCAGAATTCTCTCTCTCTCTCTCTCTCTCTCTCACACACACACTAGCACATTTTATGTCACTTGCAGATAATGTCTGTAGTGCTCACTTGTTACTGGTGATTATTGTATCGTATCGATGTCAGTGATAAATTATCCATTGTTGTCTTTTAAGTGTAGCTAGGAATCTGCTTTGGTATGGTATGCACAAGTGCTAATCGAGAAAAAACATCGGTTAAATTTGTTAATACAAGGGTATCATAGTTGCCTCTCATCCATTTCAACTGAAAGGTCATTTCTTTCTTCTCTTTCTTGTTCGGACAGACATCAATTAACAGCTCCACACATGGTCCAAGAAGCCTTCAGGTGGAGAATTTAACTAAGATTTTCTTTGCGTCTGTTAGCAACTAAACAATTTAACCTGGAATTGTATTTGGATTTTCACTGGAGTCCGTGTCTCCTTCATGTGGGGCAAAATTAGTAGTTTCACCGGAATTTAACCTGAATTTTCACTCATGAAGGCCAAAAACCTCCTTCATGTAAGCACACTGGATTCATTTCAAAGATATTAGATTACATTATGCTCTGACATGCATTTCTAATTGGAACTTTCAGGGGAATTATAAACAAGAGGCATAATAGTGAAGATAAAAGAATCCTTCATTCAAACTTGTCACAAATAAAATGTAACTATCACATAATTTACACACATAAATTAACAACTTAAACCAAATGCACAAGGAGACGCCAAAAAATTACAAAACAAGCAGATTAGGAAAAAGAAAGAAAAGTGTAACTTAAGCCCTTGACTTGAAAGGAATGGCTCGGATGACTATCTGATGGTATACAGCAGCAAGAGCAGCTCCAATGAAAGGTCCAACCCAGAAGATCCACTGTAAAGCACATGCAATTAATCAATTCATTTAGACATGGAATTATATAGGCAGACAACAAGAAATCTCAAGTCATTTAATCAGATAGAAATAAAAAAGACAACTTACGTGGTCATCCCATGCGAGGTCTCTGTTGAAGATAACTGCAGCACCCAGACTCCTAGCTGGGTTAATGCCAGTTCCTGTGATAGGGATAGTGGCCAAATGGACCAAGAACACAGCAAATCCGATGGGAAGAGGAGCCAAAATCTACAATTTTATCACAAAGAACACCTTTCAACTCAGAAAGAGGCCTTACTCAAAAACCAAGCATCAAAGCACAAGAAAAATGATCATATACACAGTAAGCTCTTTCAAATACTGCTTAAACCCCATCATTTTCGTAACACAAATCAACAGCAAAAATGTGAAATGGAAGAGATTGAATAGATCTGAGAAGAAAGAACGAATACGTACAGGAACATGAGAGTCTCTGGCTTTTCTCTTGGCATCAGTGGCAGAGAAAACAGTGTAGACAAGGACAAAGGTGCCAACAATCTCAGCTCCGAGGCCATCTCCTTTGGTGTATCCATGATTCACATAATTTGCTCCACCTTTGAACATCTCATATCGAGCATTGCCCTCAAAACCCTTTATCACACCAGCGCCACAGATGGCTCCAAGACACTGCATGATTATGTAGAAGAGGGCTCTTGTAAGGGACAGCTTCCTTGCCAAGAATAAACCAAAGGTCACTGCCGGGTTGATGTGTCCACCTGTGCCAACCCAAGAAGCAGATCTAGGTTATTAATAGGATTTTTCAACAGAAACATTGAATGAAGTAAAAAGCTAAACTGATAGAAGGCAAAAGTAAGGAAAGGAAGGAGCTTTACCTGAAATGCCTGCAGTGCAGTAGACTAGAGCAAAGATCATACCGCCAAAAGACCAAGCAATGCCTTGAATGCCAACAGAGGAACACTTGCTTGGTGACCTGTTGACACCCATGACAGTCAAGATGGTGATGTAAAGGAACAAGAAGGTGGCTATGAACTCAGCAATCCCGGCTCTGTAAAAGGACCATGACTTGAGCTCCCCAGGCTCGAACAGTGGAGCTGGTGGTGGCTCCTTGTAGTCCTTGTCGGCCTGAGCTTGTGTGCCCAATGGCTGCTTTTCTGTGAACTTGTTTGCTCCCAGCTTCACATCTTCCTCTCTGTCCATGCTTCCACTCTGTTTCTTGCTCTCTGAAAAACAAGAGTTAACTGCTTTCTCTCAACTATCTCTAGAAGCAAGGACGCGTGGTTGGGAAAGCCAAAGAATAGAATCATTATATAGTGGAAACTGGAATTTCATCATTTGTTTTTTCATAACACAATAGCCAATTATCTGCTGGAAACTTCAAAAAGAAAAAAAAAATAATAATGTGCAGGACTCATTATTTCATTTTGTTTTTTGGTACTTTATGTTCTTTTTCATTTTCAGCAAAGGAATTTTTAATTAAAGGAATAAGTAGTTCATTACATTATGATTTAGAAAAGGCTCTTTAACAACTAAGAGAAAACATGTTGTCTTATGACGATGAGGTATTAGCTTTAAAATAATTATGGAGGATTATTCTAGAAAGTGGAGGCAGAAGGATGTTGAGAGGTTCTATTTGGTATGTTGGTTTTGTCCTTATGTTGTTTTGTCTCTAGAACGATTAGTTTTGCAATTTTTATGCCGTTGCTCGTTGGATTTCTAATTGGTTAGATTCAAAATTTACCTAACCTCCTAAGGTTCATTGAATTAGGGAACTTCAGATTCAGAGCTGAGAGCTCGTTGTCAAGAACTAGAATCCTTTCAACGGTAGGGAAACCAGAGCCACGGCATTCGGATTAGGGTGGCCCACAGGACATGGCCGTTTGGTGACCGTTAGGAAAGTGACAGCCTTTGGCGAGCACATGGGCCTCCCATAATCAAACTGTAATTAGTGATTAATGACACCAAAGAGGCAATCATTAGAGCAGAGGACTGATCATTTGGGTACACATTTTTATTTTATTATCTTGATTACTATATTAAAAAAAAAAAAAAACTGTTACTAGTCATTTATATATTTATTGCAACTTAAAAAACTATCAGGCCCCGTTTGGTTCAATCTATGGAAACGGAAAGGGAATGAAATCAAATAAGAAGAGGAAAGGGAATGGAAACTGTTATTTATC
>JANHAO010019499.1:0-13193 GCA_026873985.1 Saraca asoca
TCTTTTAGGTTTAGAAGAGCCTGTTCCCAATTCTTCTAAGTTAGCAAGAAACCTGTTAATTTCTTGTGTGTATTGTAAAAACTGGCAGTTCAAGAGCCTGGTAATCCTGATGTTTTTATGATCAATTAAAGAAAGCCTATTAGAGGTCTGATTGAATAACTCGGTGGAGGTTAAACCATAAAAAAAAGAAAGCATGATATAAAGCCTACTAAATACTAGAGTCAATAAGAAGAAAAAAGTACGCTTCATACAATGATCGACTGACTAGCTACATGTATTAAAAAAAAAAAGAAAAGGCAAAGGCAAAGACAAGCAGTAAGGCAAGAGGGGCCAAATCCACTTCAAATTTTCTAAAAGCTTATCCAAGGTCTCGTCTCTGTTAATTTTTGAAATGTCAATGGCAGGTTGGGGTTGAAGTATTGAATCTACTAAACAGCCTAAGCGAATCCCCTCTAAAACATTAGATAATTGAGCTCTTGAGCCTCAGCAACAACAATAAGAAGCTTTTAAGCAAAAGCCGCTTGCCTTACTCTCGCTTTTGCCACTCAACCTCTAACTCCCGAGCCTTCAAGGAAAGTTGTACTATTAGCTCCTCACTATTCACAATAAAGAGTTTCACTTTCTCACTAGCTCGACAATGTGACTGGTGAGATCGAGGATGCTCTTATCATGATCGGCTAACTCCCTAGCCTTGGCCTCAATATCTTTCTTCAAGCCCTCCACCACACTTGAATTATTCTCCATGAATATTTGCTTTATCCAAGCCAAAGTTCGAACAGTTGAAAGGATAGAGGCAACCAAATGAATGATTTAGGCCGCAGAGGATTTTAGAAGGTGGATTGGATTGTGATTTCTTAGGAACTTGTAATTTTGGTCCTGATTGGTAAAGATGAGCATTTGGTTACTCAAAATAGCATCACAGTTCGTATCTTTATATCATAAGCTATTTATGGTATTAAAGTTCAACACATCCTATTGGGGGCTACAATTGGAAGCAGCTCTTTCCAAGCACCCACTTTATCCTTTTGGTAACAAAAACAAATATTTTCAAGAGGCTGTTGCCTTTACCCTTAGAGGGATTTTCAAAAGGGGTATTGCGCTTGTGTGAAGATAGTGCCTTTGTACACCTAAACAATGGTTTGGACAATCAAGAGATGGGGGACTATTGGTGGCTTTGGCAGTTGGCAATAGAGCCTCGATTTACCCAGTCAACAGAATGATAGGTTTTTTGTTTGCTAAGGCCCAAGCATGTATCTCTTTTAGATGCTTGGGGTTCATCTTTGGCCAGTGAATTTCTATCACCTCTTTGTTCAACTAACAATCTGAAGAGATAAAGCAAGGAAGTTAACAAAAAAGCACAAAACATAAGGAAGGAAAAAAATAAGAGTATAATACATACAAAGAACATACTATGCATCGAAAGGCCCCAATGCCAAAAGCTGGATGATGAGATCTTGCTTATTGTCAGAAAAGTCATCAAGGGGTCAACTTCAAGACTTTTTCATGGAGGCGACCACTTTGCTGCGTGGCCCCCCATCTTGAAGAATGAAGGGTTGAAATCACTTTACCATTTGAACTTTGGAAAAAAATGCTTTTAAGAGTGAACGTTGGTAAGCATATTCTCTATGAAAATCCAGTTTGAGCACTGAATGAAGTGAATCCATCCCTCAAGCTTTTAGTGAGAGAAGGTGAAGAAGAAGAAAAAAGATGCCACGATCGAAGTGAGGCATAGACAAATACTTAACATTTCAAAATAGAGTAAGAAGACCCAGATGTTCCAAGTTAATTAGGTTGGACATATATCTGGAGCATGGAAAATATTCACTTGAAACTCAGAAAAATCAGGGCAAATGTGCATACAATCAACCACATCTCCATAAAACCTCACAAAGGATGAAATGTCATAACTACACACTTACTCATCCATGTCAATGGGTTGAAAGTAAATCTCTTCCATAAACTTGCCTAGAATGTGGATCCTCTCCAGTTTTTAGATAACCTCTAGATCTCACCATTTGTCTAAAGCCGCGCTTGTTTTCACGTCCAAACGGATCCATTTTAAATCATCTAGCTCTATATCAATCAGATTGGCTCACTCATTTCTATTCTCATCTGGAGATCGGTCTACCATAAGTGTGCAAATCGATCTTGCAAAGTGATAGATGATGTTCTCAAAGGAAAACTCCCCAAGATCGCATGAAGAATCAAAGTTGGATGACAGGTCAGTGGGATCGCCTGATTTGCCAGGCATAAAAAGGGTAAGCACAAGATTGATGGCCACTTTCAAGAAAAAGAAAAAGCATAATTAGAACAAACTAGAAGGCAACAACGATGATCGAACAAAACAAAGGGAAGTTAGGCAAAAAGGGAAGAAAGGAAAAAGAAGAATTAGGCAGGCCAAGAGATGTGTGTGGCACCAGTTCTTCAAGTGTAGCTCAAGGGCATGCCAATAGACCTAGAAAGGTAGTAGCACCAAGGTAAAAACCATTATAATTGATGTGGTTTCAGGCATAGAGAAGAGAAAAAAAAAGTTGAGAAGCAAGAAAAGTAATAAAATGTGAAAGTTACCTACAAGGAAAATGTGGAGAAGCAGCTGAGAAGCATGGAGGATCGTCAAAAAACTAAGAACAATAGTAACAAGGGTTGGAAACAATTTGAACTCAAAATGCAAAAGTGTTGCCTAGAGTAATTGGTCCTGTCTTTATAGGAGGAGGAAAAAGATCCAATGGCCCTTGAAGGTCGAGATGAATGGTGTAGATAACAATCCTTGTGATGACTCGACTGCTACAAACCTTGAGGCTTATTGGGAGGGTAAACTAATTATGGAAGACTGTAATGAGCAGGATATAGTTGGTGAAAAATATGGGAAGTTGTTAAGTTGATTGAATGATGTGTCCCTTAAAGAGGAGGGGCAAATGACACAACCTAAAGTAACCTTCAGTTATTAGTCGTTTGGTCTTAGATGAATGACCTATGCTGAGCATGGGAACAATCACAGAGCAGGGACAAGGGTTCAAGCCTAGGTTGAATGTCCAATACCACTTAGTTGATTAGCTTGGGAGGCAGAATTGATTGCTAAAAATTCTAAGCAAGCTAATCTCGTAACCACCGCATAACGATTTGTATGACTTAAGTATACACAAGTAACATGATCATAGTAATCACCAAGCAAGAATCTTGCTCATGCCCAAAATGTGTTAAAAACATGTGGCTGCTTATTATTCGCTTACAAGCACAACAATTGGCACGTTTTATTATTTATATAAATGAACAAATATCTTCTTTTTAGATTATCTTTACTATACTTACTAAAACTCTGCATAAGAATTGACTAGAGCATTGAAGTGTGTTCGACGAACCATTTTTGTCATGTGTGACTGACTTTATTATGTGTGTAGGTTATTCTATAGTTGATTTTTGCTCTACTGATAAACCTTTCTAAAAAAAGGAGAGTTTCAAAAAGTAAAATATAAAATCAATTGTCATGTGTTTTTATATACAAATTGATGCACCAAATTCATTTTATTAAGAATATATACAACAAAGATTTTGTTAAACTTCTTGAGATATGCTCATTGTGTAAACCTGAAAGTTGAGATAGTAGAAGTCATGGGAGTTCGGCTGTCGAAAAGTTCCTATAGAATGTAATTTTAAATCTCTTCTCCAAGTCTCTTACAATCAAATTAAATTTTATTTATGAGTCGCAACTAAAAGATGTTTTGATGGAATTGTTTTTGGAAAAATGGAGGGTCAATATCTCTTGTATTTTTAAAGAAAGAAACTAATACGCTAATTTATTTGCTAACTTATGTCTCCACTTCCTGAAATTCGTCACTTGCTTTTTGCTGATAAGCTTAAGGTATTGCTATATGGTTGGTTTTTTTTTTTTTTTGTTGATTTTAGGGTGCATTTGGTTGAGAAGTTTTAATATTAAGTAACGAAATTAAAAAACTAATTTTTTTTATGTTTGATTTACATGTTATGGAATATGTTATTATTACTTAATCTTAACGAATTCCTTTAATTTGAATCCTTTAGGTCATTTAAGGTATTAATTTACGTTATCTTTTGAAAATAAAAAATAATACCTTATGAAGTCCTCATTACTATTTGTCATCGTTGACCACTATCCATCATCATCTACTATCACTATTACTATTAATCATTCGCCCACCATTATATTTTGCTGTTGAAAATCACTTGACACCACTGTTAATATTGACCATCACCTATAAGTATTATCATTGCTTGTCATTAATTTTCACCATTGATCACAGCCTACAGTTGCTACTATGGTTGACCATCATTTATAATTATTTATTATTATTGATCACCGTCTATCACTA
Organism: Saraca asoca; assembly: GCA_026873985.1. Taxonomy (NCBI): domain Eukaryota; kingdom Viridiplantae; phylum Streptophyta; class Magnoliopsida; order Fabales; family Fabaceae; genus Saraca; species Saraca asoca. The sequence continues at coordinate 4,347 of JANHAO010019499.1, forward strand.
CCTACTGCCATTGACTACCATTTACCATCACTTATTACTATTGACCACTAGCCACCATCACTTACCATCATTTCGTCCCCACCACCTAACATCACCATCACCTTACCATTTATCGCTGTTGATCACCATCCATGTTGTTGATCACACCCAACCAAACAACAAGAAAGAAAATCATAAACAGTGTGATGCCATTTCTTGACTGAATCAAGTAAATCAAAAAATAACAATGATCATTATTCTTATTCCTTTTTATTTAATTTCATTCTTTTTTCATTTCCACAGGTTAAACCAAATACCTCTTTAGTCCTGTTGAATGTTATAAAAAAAGAGAAAAATACTTTTATCACCCTTTAAGTTGTAATGAAATTACGCGAACTTTTTCTCTAGTTTCAAAATCTATTCTAACCTCCTTTGAAACATAAAAATTGATATATTTAAATTCAAATTTAAATTTTTCATCGATAAATAATGAGCAAAGATGACTATACAGTTTAAATTTAAAAATATGTGCTATTTTAAGTATTGTAATCAAAGATATATTTTAATTAAATTCAAACGGTTAAAATATGATGAATAAAAAAAAGCAAATTTTAATGTAAGTGTAATACTTTTTTAATCATTTAAGCTTAATTAAAATATTTGTTTTTATTACAAAATATTTATAATATCGCACATTATTTGATTTGAATATATAATAATCGTTCTTTATCATTTTGTTGATTTTATTGATGAAATATTTAAATTTAGATTTAAGTATATCAGTTTTTTGTATTTTGAGAGAAATTTAGATAGATTTTGAAATTAAAGAAAAAACTCCTATAATTTCATTAAAATTCAAAAGAAGTTAAAATATTTTTCTTTGAACAAATACTATCAAGAGGCTAAGTTATTTTTCAAGCTAATACACTAAATTATCCAACACATTAATAATAATATTTGACTTGTTAGAGAATGTTCATCTAATAATTTTTGTAAATAATAATACTAGTGAGTAGATTATTATGTTAATATTTTGTTTGAAATTTCTTTTATAGAACGCAATTCGATTTATTTGAATACTTTTGAAAAGAATTTTAATAATTGGAATCAACCTTAAAATAATAATAACTTCAATTAATTTATTTGAAACATTATTTTTAAAAAATGCATATATTTTTTTTCCTCAAAATTATTTTTGGGCCACATTAACCGACTCAAAGTTGGTGGGTGTCCAGAAGAAAAGGATTAGAGCCTAGAGGAAGAGAAGAGAGCTGCGGAAGGACAGAAGCATTGCCGCCCAGCTTCAGCCACAGCTATGGCGTTGCTGAGTCTAAATCAGCCTCTACCTTCTCTTTCTGCTTTCTTATCGCTGTTTTCTCCTTCGTCTTCGTCTTCTCCGAAGCCTTCTTTGTTCACTTTCCGACAACCGTATACCCGTTCCTCTTTTACTCTGTCTCTGATCCGCTGCCGTCGGACGCAGAGCCATGTTGTTCGTATGGCTCCCGAGGAGGAGAAGATGACTCGCCGTTCTCCTCTTGATTTCCCTATCGTAAGCTAATTTCCTCTCTTTTCTGTAGTATTTTGCAATTCTTTTGTTGAATTGAGTTCTTCATTTGCGGTAATTGGCTGACGAAATTAACTAGGCATAGAAGGAGAAAGGGGATGATACTAGTTCATTGATTATATCAGATAAATTTATTCTGGATGGAAGAAAATTAGTATTCTTTTTGTTGGATTTAATCCGCGTTTCTACGGAATAGTAGATACCTACATGCTCTGTCGTTGAGTTACAAATAAGTAATGATGGATGCTTGCTGATGAAATTGATGAAAATAAGAATGAAAAGGAATTGGATGATTCAGTTTTGGTTATCTATTCATGTATTGGGAGCCTAAGGACTAAGAGGATACCGGCAAAGAACAAAAGTTTGCGGAGTAGTAATATTGTGGGTGTCTTTTATGAATAGAACGACAGTCAGCTTCATAAGGTGCAGCTGTGTATGATAGTCATATTTTTCCAATTTGTTATGTTCCCAAAAGGCATTAACATGAAGTAATTTGAATTGATTTTTCTGAGTACTTGAGTTTATCCCTTTATATGATATCAATTATCAAAGAAAAACTAATTCATATTCATTTCAAGTTTGAAGCTTATACAAGGATATATTTTTCCTCCTTTTCCTTTTTGTTTTCTTCAATTTGAAGATAAGTCTTTGAGATCATATTTATATTCTTAGAACATAGTCAACATACTAAATAACCTATAACAATATTAGTTCCTCATGCATGCATGAAGCAAAAGGAGTATCTGGGAAACTAGAGTGATGTTTCAGAGCAGGCATCTTGTTTCTAGCCCTTGATAAATATCTAGTCAGAAGTTGTGAAGAAGGAAAGATTGATTGTATTTGAAGACAGTCGACTGATAGTTATTCTCTGTATATGTCTTTGAAGACTCCATAATTTGGTGTCATTTGACTGATTTTTAATTTTAGCAATGTTAAAGTGGTGCAATGTTAGATTTTGTTCTATTATGTCCTCTTTTGCTCTATGCAATATGAGATAATATGATACTTGAGTTGACTGATAGTTGAATGCATCTACTAACAGGAATGGGAAAGGCCTAAGCCAGGACGAAGACCGGATATATTCCCTCAATTTAGTCCAATGAAGGCACCTTTGCCTCCTCCATTGCCGGCAGATCCTCCTGAAGAGGACGAAGAAGAGGAAGAAAAGAAAGAGGAAGAAGAGGAAGATCCAGAAAAGGAAGAGACAGATAAGCCAGAACAGAAATAGTGGAATATAGGACATCTTTTGAATCCTCCTTTGTTTGTTTTGATATTTTTGCGAGTCTGCTATGTACTGATCTTAGTGCAGCGAATTGTGAGGATTACCATAGATGATCATAAATTTGAGCTCTTTTTAAATTTCTTTAGATGCCACCCGCAAAGTATACTCATATTTCTGTTGGTTTATGCTTTTTCTCGTTAAAAAGTAACGAGAGGTTTGACATTGTAGTATAGTATTGTTCTACTATGTCTACTTTCTGTACCTCAAAAGATGTTGCATGGTCTTAGTAATTGTGATGAAATTGGTAGACAAATTAACCTTTCTCGTTAGATTGACTGTGCACAGCAGTTATGTTCTTTAATAGAGCTCAATGTGGAGGTCAGGATTTCATTGGCCTCTCTTAATGCCTATTGGAAGTGACAACTTTAATTTTGCAGTTATGCTCTCTAATAGAGCTCAATATGGGAGGTCAGGATTTCAATGCCCTCTCTTAATGCCTGTTGGAACTGACAACTTTAGTCCGTGGTATGATTGGTAAAAGTTTTGAACACGACGTTATACGTTGAGACTAGAAAACAGAAATTACCAGTCTCGAGTTTAATGCCATTGGCGGCCTATATCATGGAATCCGTCGCCTTTTTCTTGCACTATTAGTTAAATGTCAAGCAGAATTGCTTCCCCAGCAACCGTTCAATTTTGCATGTCAAACAGAATTGCTTCCCCGGCAACCGTTCAATTTTGCATGTCAAACAGAATTGCTTCCCCGGCAACCGTTCAATTTTGCACCTCCTGAAGAGAACTTGCCGGATGTTTTGCACTGTTCAATCGTTTGAACACACATTGTCTTGGAGACTCTATCAAAGCCTCTTCCAAGAATACCACCCCAAAAACAAGTTTAGGAAAGAAACAAAATGCTAAAACATGAACATGAAGCAAAAGAACTAAGCCATTGACATGCCGTGCACACTAAGGCGTGCGATTGGAATTGACCCTAAGGGAAGGGGGCCAGCCGCTGTCGCCAAACTTGTGATCACAATGGTAATAGTTAAGATGATTCAAACCATTTTTCGTTGAACAATGCGACCAGAATACTGAACGGATCAATTTTCATGACTCACACAAGACAACATCAGAGAAAAGCTACAAACAAGAAACTTATTGTGTTCACATCATTGGAGGTTCAGGTTCAATAATACATATTTAGAAAAAGGTAGAGACCAACACATTTATAAGAGGTGTCCTCACGGTAACAATAATTACAGCCCCACAATGGATGAATAAGGGTTCTAATCTAGATGTAGAGCCCTCACTTCTTTCCACTTTTCTTGAGCCCAGAGCCTCCGAAAGTTCCCTTCTGCTGTGCCTTGGCTTTAATCTCCTTTAGTGCCTGTCACAGTGCATAAAACCAAATTTAGCTCGAGAACTGGTTCGCCGTTCCATAAAACTACAGAATTTCAAAAACCTAGAGATAAAGTATCTCACCTTCTCCTCTTCCTTTTTCTTCTGAATGTTAGCCAAATCAACCTACAGAATACAGACACGACACGTTTATATAATAAATTATAAAGATTAACTTCAAAACAGAATCTAGATTCAAAAGTTAACACACTGTCTGTGCATGTCAATAAATGCATCAGGGCAACCAAAAATATCAAACACCAAGCATGGGTCAAACCAGCCAAAAATTTCTTTCACAACAACCCAAAAAGCATATTGCAGTAGGTCATGCATGAACACCATATGAAATCATCATCCAACTTGAAAAATCCATCTAAATTTTTTAGAACGTACTCTAATTCTTAATATCAGTTGCACATTACAACTCAATCCATTCCCTTCCTCCAACATTTAATAACACTTTTCACTAAATAGTAACAAAATATTCAATTTTTTTCCCATCCACCTGACAAGATGCCCAGAAAAAGAATTACAAACACAGGCATCACAAATTCCTTATATAGAATTTCAATTTTTTGTATTGCCATAATTGAACTGCACATGAATAGCAAGGCACCAGCTTTACCAACTACAAGTTCAAACCTTTTTAAGTTCTCAAAACCCAAATCAGACATGTCTCAGCTCCCATTTCCTTATAGCAACAAAAATAATAATCGAAGGTTAAATAGTTATTTAATCCTAGAAAGTTCTGTTCTTCCACCGTACATATTAAAAAAAAAAACCAGAAAAATAAAAACTACATATTCCCAATGGAAATCAATGAAATACCTCGTCGTACTCTTTCTTATCAGACTTGGGTTTCTTCAAAGGCTTTGCCTTTCCACCTAGAAAACCAAAATCAATTAAACGGATCGCGAAATTAAAGTTCCAACGAACAGATCTAGAGCTCAGGTTTCATATCAAAACTGAGAACCAAAATGTAAAAAAAAAAAAAAAACAAGAAAAACAAAAGACAGCAAAGATGGAGAATCGAATCAGAGTAATCTATAGTTTGAACAAAGATTGTCCTCACACCTTGCTTGGACGACATGGCTGCGATGAACAATTAGGTCTCGGTCTTTGAATGCTAAAGCGATAAAAAAGACCGAGATAGACGAAGACCTTAACCTCCCCCAGTTACTTACCGCGGATTTGCCTCCATATTTATAGCCCAAACCAAAATCCCTAGTTTCCTCAGAAAATAATTTATTCCATTTTATTTTATTTTTCCAAAAGGGAAAATCAGCGAGAACAAATTCAGATTCCCCTATTTAACCCATAAAGAAAAAGAGTGATCCATATTATTTGACATGAAAATAGATGAGAACAAGAAAAAAAGGACTTAATTATTTTATTTTTTAAAAAGACTGATAAGTATGACCAAAAAAAAAACTAATGGATGGGTGAGAACAAATTCAGATTCTCCTGTCCAACCAAAAAAGAAAAAAAAAAAGAATGATTTGTTTTTTTTTAGAGAAAAATAAGTGAGAACAAATTCAGATTGGATGATAGGGATTAAGAGTGTATCTAAATATGTAGTTGTGCATGTATTTTATTTTTTAAAAAATTGTTGGATGCTTCAGATTTACAATGAAACATTGCTAATTCATAATATAATTTTGTAATTTGCTTTCATATTTGACAAAATATATATACACATATATGTTTCATAATCTTACTTTAAAATATTGAAATTTTCTGTAAAACAATTTGTTACAAGTCTTATTGATAAAATTGTGAAAATCTTTTTTCTACTAGTCTATAGATTGTAATTAAAAAAAAAAAAAGAAATCAAAACTTTACAAAGAAATCATAGAGTAATTTTTGAAAATATTGTAAAAATCGGGAGAATTTATGAACGCAAATCTTATAATTCCATACATAAAGTCGTGAAGCATTGATAGATGCTAGTGTATTTGATAAACTGTTCAATCTCTTAAAGTCTAACATTTTTAAGAAACAATGTCAAATACCTTTCTTAACTGACATCACAGATAAGATAATGCAATCATGGTTGAACAAAATTGAACAAAAATCTGTGGTGATTATTAAATTATTGCTCAAAATAATTAGATACAGCCTCTCAAAATTAAATTCTAAACAGACTAATGACATGTTTGGTAATTACTTGAAATCACCCATTTAATTAATGTTACCATCTACCTTCCATCCCTTGTTGTATGGTGGCTTTGGCTCTTCTGCTGCTCTATTCATGAAAAACGCTGGTTGATTTGGTTTAGGCAGCAGCAGAACAGCCCCCGGTTGACATGAAACAAATTCTGGTATGTTAAGCCTATCTATGGCATAGTCTTGTACACACAAGAAACCAAATTTCATTGGTCATAAATGTCTCATCTGGTATAGGGTCTATCAGCTGCAAAGCCCGCAAGCCATGCCTGAATTAAATTCAGCTACAAAAACATAGTTGCATTCAATCAGGAATGATAAACACATAAGAGAGAAAAAAGAGGAGGCGTAGAATCACGTCATTTTATCCCTCAACTTTCAAATAATCAGTCATTGAAAGAAATGAATATACTATGTCATTATTGTTCTTGGACAACCTTAAACAATAGTATCTGATATTTATTCCTTAAACTGATTTCAAAACATACCAATGACATGTGCTTCTACTTGCATACATTACTGTAAGCAATCTTAGGATCTTCCATCCATTGTTGAAATTGTGAATTTACAGCTTGTTATGAGGTAGCTCTGGCCCCTTTGCTACTGTGTTTATGAACACTACAAAAAAGGATGTTGTTAACAGCGGATTCCTAGAAGCAATTGTTTACAACTGCCGCTGAAAACAGAGGCTATAAAAATTGCATTCATCTTGGCACTTTTGTAACCCCGCTTTTATTTCACTAAAATCAAACTCCCTTTTTTCATTTCCTTTTCTTTGGTGCTCTCCAAACACATTAGCAGCGGAGGACCGAACACTGCTCTCTCTCACTCGCCGTGAAGCCCGACCTTTTTGTTATTGCGCCTCCAACCAATGCCACCGCCAATCCATTCAACTTGTCAACATTGCCAATTTCACTGGAGCTGTTGTGCTTTTCGGTGGAAGGCAAAGTCATCGCTATCCTATTCTGATATTCAAACATTTGATGCCTTCTTCTTCACTTTAACTCAAATTCAGCTCCTAAAGTATTTCTTAGAAGTAAATGAACTTACCCATGCCTTAATATCAAATTACTCTAGGATGGCTTTAGTAATTTTAAATTAGACACTCATGAACCCTAACCCTTATCTTGTGGAACTTAGGGATTGTTCTTAAAATTTTCCGTTGATTATTATGGAACAACTTTAGACACCTGTTAGGTAGTTTTTTGAAGAAACTTTCCCAAATCTTTTAGTTGAACATATGTGTATTATATTGGCTTTGGAGAAGCCATTTGAAACTCAGACTGTTGAAATACAAGAAGCTCTTCGGACTTCTGAGGTTTGTATCTTTCATTGTCTTGATTTTTCCGGATATATTTTCTATTTATATATTTCTTATCAGGCTTATCTCTTTCAAGTTGTCTATTATACATTCTTGCATTGTTTCTTGGAACACGTAGAAAGTTCATGTAGTTTAGTTAGTGCATAATAATGCTGTGGGATTCAGTTCCAGGATTCTGCCATTCTGCTGTAAGTTTTCTTTTACCATCTTCATGTGGCATTAGTTTTTGTTTCGGTCTTTGTATTTCTGTCAAACAAGCTGTTTCTCTATCCAAGTTCTAGAAGACAACCTCAAATTCCTTTACATAAGGTTTTTGATAAAAAGTTACAATTCTTTCATTCTATTAGCTATTAATTATAGTTTCATGAAATGTACAGGACCATGATCATTCTAGTTTAGGGTCAGATGTGAGTGAATATCCTAAAGCCAATGAAACATTACCATCAAATTCACTTGAAGTCTCAAAGCCTCAGCATGAAGATGTCAAAAGCTGTGAAACTATTTCAGTTAAGGCTACTTCTGCAAAAGAGGCCAATGAGCCTGCCGAAATGCTTGCAAGTGCTTCTATGGACAAAAGTACAGTGCATTATTCAGATTGTCCTACCCCTACTTTGTGAGAGAAAGGAGAAAGAAAACAAGAGTGAGCGTTAATTGCCGGCATCTATATATTATATGAATTTTCCAGTAAAACTTCTGAAGCAGAGAGCATTCTTCCATTGTCTATTACCATAGAAATGGCTGATGTAAGAGTTCACTTATAAACTTTATACTTCTAAGTTAGTTTTTGTCTTTCTCTTCACCCTTCCAGGTTTTTGTCTTCATAAATGTTCTTTTTCTTTTGAAGTAAGTTTTTTTTTCCAGAAAACTTTTCTATGCTGTTATACTTCTTATTACAGTTTGTTTATTGAGAGAAATTTCAGAGTTCATCTATGTGATATTCACTCAAACTGCTCTCTATTGCTGCTAAAGGAGAAGAAAGTAGAAGAAAAGAAAGAAGAGAAAAAGGAGAAGAAGGAAGGAGAGAAAAATGATGTAAAGAAGGAAGAAGAGTGCCTAGAGATAGTACTCAAAGTTGATATGCATTGTGACGCCTGTGCTAGGAAAGTTGCTAGAGCCTTGAAGGGATTTGAAGGTTAGTTCTCCTTACTTTCCCATTTGATAGTTTTAAATTACGATTAGCAAATATAATATTGCAAA
>JANHAO010019500.1:0-13205 GCA_026873985.1 Saraca asoca
ATTGTCTTCTAGCAAAGACCATATATTCAATAACACCATTTAAAATAAGATCCTTATTTATGGTTTCCTCTAATGTTCATTAATGGGTCTTCCTCTACGCTTTTAACCGGACCATCCTACAATAAACCAACTTTTCTTACTGGCTCATTGCCACTGGAGGATCATTAGTCTTCTTCTCATGTGTCCAAACCACCTCAAGCATGTTTCTGTCATTTTCTCTTCATTTGCCTCTTTGCCAGTTTAGACTGCGCAAGTAATAAGAGCCAAGCTCAAACCATTTAATTTGGAACAATCTTGCTTGAGTTGAGTTGTGAGTGTGACACAATAATAAATCTCAACAATCGATACTCCCTAATCAAAATTACTGCATGCATAACTGTTATAAATTCTAGAAATAATTAGTACATGGGAAACCGGGTTAATCAATACAAAAAAGGCTCCACTATGATTCATTTTGATTGATCTTGCTCGAGTGAAACCCCAAACAACAACAACAACAATAGCTAGCACAAGTAAGCAAAATGAGTTTTACGTAGTAGTAAGCTTTCATAAACCCATTCACATAATTCATCTTCATACTGCATAATTTGGCATAGTCAAATACATTATCACTTCCCCATAAAACTACAAGCATACATGGCCACTATCAAATACTAGATTGACAACAACAACAACAACTACTAGCAAAAATAAACAAAATGAGTTTTGCTTAGTAGTAAGCTTTCATAAACTCACATTCACGTGTTCATCTTCATACTGCATAATCTGGCATAATCAACACATTATCACTTCCCTATAAAGAGTACAAGCATACATGACTGCTAACAAATACTAGATTGACAATTCCCTCTTATGGATAACTGTTGATCACCACTTTCTTATAGCTTCAATAGCTACAGCTCCAGCACCAAGTCTGCAAGGCCAGCCAATAGAAATGGATCAAGATACATGATCATAAAATCTTAGCATGCAGTTCTGCATATAGTATGTATGACACTTTGTAATACATGAACTCAAATGGAAACTGGAAATTCTGCTGAGGAATTAATCTGAGATTTGACCTAGGACATAATATGATGCTTTGTCATATGTGAATTCATGTATGTTGTCAAGCAACTTATAAGGAAAAGAAAATGTTTTTGGCTCTTTGTTTGGGGAAAATTTTAACTGAAATTGGCGGAAATTTATAGTTCAAAACATCTATGATAATCTTTTTTTCAAAAAGAAAAAGTTACACTAATTGGGTTCTGTGGTTCTTTTTTCAATGTTCTGTTGGATCGGAAAAATTATTTTAGGACTCATTGTCTGGGAAAAAGTATAAATTATAAGATGTTGTGAATTCAGGACTTACTTATAGCGAATGGAAGAATGCTATCAATTTTTTTTTTTTTTTTTGTGTGTGTGTAGTGGAGATACTCAGTGCTTACACTCTGCATCTGTTTTGATCCAGTGCTCCCTGTTTTGATGTGAACTACTGAGACTGAACTCTTGTTGGGGTGGGTTCCAATTGGTCTTGCAGGGTTGGGATTGCTTTCTTGACTTGGACTCTGAATGAAATCTTCTGCTTTTGTCTGGGTGTCTGGGATCACCAGTGTCATTTCCATTGCAGCAACCATGAGAGATATTCCTGATCTTACCTTTGTGGAACTTGACAAAATCCTTTGCATTTGTAGAGTAACTAGAGTTTTCTGGATGGACTTTTCTGTGAAACATATTTAGAACCTGTATAACCGAGATGAATGAACTAAATGGTAAATACTTAATATATTTTTCAGTCGGATTCAGTATATATTCAAAACATTCTTACTTAAATTCTACCCTTTGATTTTAATTAAAAAAGGGTTTTGTGCTAGAAGCTGGTTCTTTTCAAGAACTGGAAGTGAAAACTGGCATGTTATCTCTAGGTGCATGTTATGTCTGACTAGAGCCCCTTTGGTGAATTTCTCGGGCTTCCCTACAAATTCCAAGGGCTGATGTAATGATCTTCTTTTGATTCTCCTTGTTGTCCAGTGTATCATTTCATTCTTAATGAAATTAAGCAACAAGTGGATTATTATTTTTGGTAGATCTTACCAAAGAATTTGAGAATTGGATGATTCTCACATTTTGATTCTGATTTGTTGTATTTTATTTCCATATTATTATATTAACTTGATTTGTTACTATAAAGATATGAACATATATTTCATCTAGCTATGTTTCTTTTAAGATTCAGAGGCAATAATTGAGGGTGATATGAAAATATGGGATTTGTGGTTTGAGTTGATGCAGAATTTAGTATATGAGACCAACCTTATGAAATTTCTTGGTGGTTGAAGCAGAATCAGCGGATGCATCACCTCCAGAATTGGTGCAGCTTCTTGGAGAAGTTTGGGCCTTTTTGAACATCTTTCTTATAATATGCATAGCTGACTTATGTGTTTGCTTGGTTTCCGACTGTCCCGTCTCTTTGCTTTCTCCTTTCTCTTTAGAGTCTTGATTTGTTATTTCTGTCCTATAAAATAGTTCTGCAAGTGATGCCCTTTCTTTTCTCACTCCTGTTGTTGTCTCTGGTACTTCAGTTGATGACCCAAATAAATATCCTTGGAGTGGACATAGAGCTGTGCTTTTGTACTCTTCATCTTCAGCTTCATCCACTTGCTTGCCACTAAGTGTGATAGTGCTAACATAGCTGTTTCTTCCTGAGGATTCATACAACCTTTCTTTATTTTCAGCCTCAAGGAACTTCTCTAGCTCATAACTGATGAGCTTCAAATCATTTTCTGTCACCTCTGCATTTCTCTCAGTTATGTCTTCCAAAGGTATGGCAAATGTCGGTGTTGCTGGCTCATTGATGACTGTTTCTGCACCAAGAGTTCCAATGGTGAGAAAGCCTTGGAAGAGGTCAGAGATGACTAAAGATGTTTCTTCTTGGGACTTCACTTCATCTCTTTTGTCTCCATATTTAGAATAAGATACTTGGCTTTCCTGTTGGTATGAGGAGAATCTGTTTTGGTTTATGGAGCTGAAACTTGGCTCTGTATTGGAGTATTGGTCATCAAGTGTTGGCTGCACTGTAAGGCAAGTGCAAGGGTTTCCTGAAATAAGAGTTGAAAAGAAAAATTAGTACATTGGTGAAAATGACCAGTCAAAAAGTCTGTCTGTGACTTGGTGAGATAAATTGATTTACTCTTGTACTCCAGAAAGAGGAATGTGGACCATTATAGTGCTCTCATAATTCAGGCTATTCAAAATATTACCATGAATAAATAGGATAACAATCAGGTGACTTCATTTTGGCAAGGTGGCTTGAGAGTAAAATAACACAATTGCATCTATAGTAGGTTAATGGTTTCAACCAACCTGTTGGAGTGGGTTGGCGACGTCTCTGGCACAAGAGTAGTCTTAATCCTTTTAAAATGCCTAATTTGTGGACCACCCAATTCCAACCTTAACCATACTTGAAATCTCTAGCACAAGAGTAGTCTTAATCCTTTTAAAATGCCTAATTTGTGGACCACCCAATTCCAACCTTAACCGGACTTGAAATTTTTTGTTACATTTTTATTCTTGAATAGTAATGCAACAGAGTAAAACCTTGTATTAGATTTTATTGAGAAGTTGATTGATAGACAATTACTAGCCAGTTCAATATAATGGTTGCATCTTAATGGACTGACTGTGGATTTTGGCATTTATAGAGGCCTACCTTAGAGATCCATTTATATTATCAATTCCCCTTCTTCCCCTTCCCCTATAAAGAAAGAACAAGAGAATAATGGAGGAAACTAAAGAGTTATTATTATATCAGTTGAATACCAAATGTGAAATCCTTGAAAGGGTCAATACTATTCTGGCGAAATTTTCTGTGCGCCCATTGAAATAACTGCAAGAAGGACAAGCAGGGATGAAGTTTAAGGATTGGAAGAAATCTTTCAATCTGAAATAGTGGAATTTAGACTCACCTTCATTGTTATCTATCTTTGACAGGCTTGGTATTCAATAACCAAGGTTTCCTAAGCAGAGAGGTTGTGCTGTCGATATAAAGGTGCTGGGAAATGGGCTATAGGACGGGGTGGTATGGATTGATAAAGTGCAAAACATGAGGACCATTTCATTGTGACTCCTAATGAGGTGGAAGCAGGTAGTTGCCTGAAGGGGTCTAAGATAGACGTAAGTATGGAGAAAAACATTTAGATAGATACAACAATGTGGTTGGCTATTCTTTTCAAAATCTTATCTAATTGACAAATAGGAGGGAATGTACACCAAGAAGTTGATATTTCTCTGTTTTGTTGTCTGTATATGGTCATGCAGGAGTAGCTTGTGTGCATATCCCTAAACCCTATTCTTTAAACTCTAATGCTATGTTTGGGAGTTAGGAGGGGAAGGGAAGGCAACAAGAGAAAATGGAAGGCAAGGGAAAGGAGGAGGATGGATGGTTAAGTGATGACTTCCCCTCCCCTTGTTTGAGTGTTTAGAAAAGCCTCCAAAAACCTCCAAATCGGAAGAGCACAAAAAGGCTGATGATGGAGGGTTTTGGAGGATTAATCATAATCCCCCATTCCTTCCCCTCCTTCACTAAAACTCCCAAACAAAGGAAAGGTTATACAATAACCGTCCCTTTCCTCTCCTTCCCCTTTATTCTCCACCATACAAACATATTTAGAGTTTAAACCTTTCTATCCAATGATTGTCAACAAGGCATTCAGATGTTAAAAATAGTTTCAGTTTTGAATGGTGAAGCTGTATACATATCAAACTAGTATAGTGGATTACAGCATCCTTTGATGGACTATTCACTGTCACTGATTAGCAATAAAATATATGTGTGTGTGTGTGTGTGTATCTTGAATGTATATGATTGCAAAAGTAATCATATATTTCATTAGGGATCATTGATGTTGAAAATTTAGAATTTCTGGTAGGGTATGCCTTTGGAGATATATGTTATGTTGCAAAGATTGCTATTAGATATCATTCAAAGGTCCTACAAAATATCTTCCCAGTTTTTCCACTTGTCTGACTGTTATTTTAACCTTGAGAACTTGTTAAGCATTGTTGGTGTTTATTAGGATTACAGCTGTACACTTCTGCAATGTTCCAGGGCTAAGTGCTAAAATTTTATAAAGGCTTAAATGAATTCAGACAATCTTTGTCACGATTGATGTAATTGAAGGTTTTCTGCTAATACATTAATGTACTTGTGATAAATGCTGTCTTTGAAGTAAAAGATATAATTATTAATTATTATTGATTTATTTGGTTCTCCATTGTTTCACAGGAATATCTGCATGCGGGGGATGCTATTTGCATAATTTCATCTTTCATGATTTCTTTCTATGCCTTCCTTTACTAGCTAGTAATTCATGCTACACTGACCAGCAACCCTGTCGTCTTATGTTGATAACCTTGTTGTCATAGTTATTAACATAGATTAATAATTTACAAGCAGGCTTAAGGTATTAAAAAAAAGTTGTTTAACTAGCTAGTGTGCAAATAGTACTTTTCTCTACAGGCTGATCAAAAGTGAGTTTAAATATTTTCTTTTCTTTTTCAAATTAATATCTATATGGATTTCCATAGCATTCTGTGAGATGAGGACTTATATAGAGTCCTCACTAGCACTTGGATATGACTAGGGGTGCATCTTTCTAAATCAATGAGCTTTTCTCTCTCTCTTCATATGGTAAATAGTGATTTCAATGAAGCTACCCGTGATTTGTGTTTTTAGATATTATCTGACCCCCCCCCCCTCCTTTTATTTTGTAGGGATGATTTTGACTTGATTGACTCTATTGCACCTTCACATCTAACTCAATTGCCATGTAGAGCATTTTAATTACATCATTAAATTTTAAGTGCCATTCCTGAAAGATGATCATCACATTGCCAACAAATTAATGGAGGTCATTTGTACACGGAATAAAGCTGTGGTAAGCTCGACAAGAAAGCCACTCAGCATGTCATTTGTGAGTGCTTATCTGCATATCACTGATGTTTTTATAAGGAGCAGCTTCAGTGTAGAGAAGCTGAGTGCTACATGAATATTTGCTGTAGTGAGTATAGTTTGTTGATATTTTAGAGATGCTGTATTGGTATGGTGAAAATAATCAACGTTTCCGTGCATTCATTTTTGCAGTTCGAATTATGAAAACTGTTTTAGCTTTTGTCCTCCTCAGATGAGAGAATTATTTTAAAGAAATAAAATAAAATCTTGTTATTGAGCCAATGTATTTGACTATTTGGGTTGCATATATCATACAGGGAAAGTGTTCTTGCATTCACATTGTACACACGTGCAAGAGAGAAGTGGGTCCCGCATTTAAGTGTGGGTTCCACTCCTCTCTCACACATGTGAAAGAGTAGGACCTGGACAACGTATTTGATCAGTTTATACTACCAGTAGACCAGAGATAAGGTCTCTGATATTGTCATTTTCAGAGCAATATGAGATGTCATAAGGGATACAAATGCAAAATCCTCATGACTAAATATGTATGAAATACAGATACATTGCCAAATCCATATATGGCTTGGCATAGAAGATCTTCAAGTATCTTCATAGTCAAATGGTAAGAAAGTGTCAGTGTACCAAGGCTTCTTTAGGTTGAAGCCTAAGGTCTAGTCAGTTCTCCACCAATAATTCCCAGGGAGACACTACAGATGTGCTCCTGTTAAAGCAATCATAGTAGAATTATTATGAACTGAGTGTGATGGACTTCTTGTCAATAGGTTTTCATTCAATTATATCCTATGTTAGATTGGTTGAAGAAAAGTGAGTGCATAAGTGGGGCTCTTGTGGGGGATCAGCTGCATTTGTTTGTCATATGCCGACCTGCTGTCTCCTTAGTCAATCAATTATGCACGTTCTTTTTAGCTTTTTCTCTTTGATTTTTCTTTCCAAGTGGTAAATTTTGATTTTCTTCTTGCTGGACAATTTGTATCTTCTCCTTTTTTCTTTTTTTTAAAATAAATGATTGTTCTAGTGTTTTAAGAGAAAAATAAATAAATACAAAATTGTTGCAAGAGATTATAATTTGAATTCATATAGGGCAAGTTTTTCTCTCTTATCAATATAACACTAAATGATCAAATTTGTCCTCCCAGTCGTAGAAGAATCGCGATTTCTTTTGTAGAAAATCCAACATAGAGGATAGTACAACAGTGTCATAAGTGGGATTCACATTATCAAAACATCTATTTCACTGTCTCCCACTAAATCTGCTCTTGAATGGAATCAAATCTGTTCTGAAAGTTGTTTGAACAGGGGAATGTGTCCATAGTTGTAGCCCCTATAATTTTGAGGGGAGACAAGTTGAATAAATTTAGTCAAAAGCTAACCAGTAGAGCTCAACAAGTGTACTATGGCATCTGCATTTTTAGCTAAACAACATGAAGATATGCAACATGGAAGTTGCCTCATTTGGAGAGGTTAAGAGCATTAGGGACAAAAAGCCAAGTCAGAGCCATTCTATAAGTGCAAACCAAAACAAACACTAAGCCTTTCCATCTATGGGCCATATATAGGTACTTCTGGGAGCTTGTGAGACCCATGCAAATGATAGATGGTGACCAGGTGAATTCCATGTGGTGGCTATGGATGGATTTGATTTGCCTTTTGTCATTGGTAGCATGGTCACACTCAATCTCTTCACACAACAACCCTAATTGCTTTATTTAATTTCACATTACTGTAACTACAAAGTACAATTAATTCAACTGAAATTGATTCTCTTCAAAGTCCATCATCTCTTGTCATTCTCATCCAAATTTTCATGATGGCCATCTCATAAAGCTTCTAAGAGATACAATTCAAACACATTAAGCTTTCTTATTGGCCACAACATGAACATGAAGATCTTATCTTATATCTAACATCTATTTATTTTGACCGCTCTAGTAAGTGCGGATGCTTTGATATTCAATAAAGGAAGAAAAAAAAAAACTTTTGCCCTGTTTTCTATTTGGGATGAAATAAGAATTTCCGTATAACAATCTATCTTTGAGAGTGCAGTAAAAACTTGATGTCACAAGATGGTTCGGTTTAACTGTCTGTATGCATTTAAGGGTATGTTTGGTTCATGAAATATTTTATTTCTGAAAATCTTTTATGCTTGAGAATATTTCTTTCCCATCCTCACAGGTGGGAAATTTTTAATTTTTCTTTACAAATTTTATTTCTGGGCATCTTTTATGTCCGAGAATAATTTTTAATCTCTTGTATCAAATATGAAAAACTTTTATTCCCACCTCACTTTTCTAGAAATAAAAAAATATAACTGATATCAAACACACGCTAAAGAATAAGGAACTTAATAGGCTTTCAGTGGCCGGTCCAATTGTGTGTCAACTGTCCACAAATCCTTGAAACTACTTCTCTTCTGGCCCAATAGCAACATCGCACAAACCTTCAGTGTGTGCATCATAGTGCGGCCCATATCTTTGGACAAATTACACTTAATTTTAGTTTTCTAATATATAAATTAATCGTTCATTACCCCTCTTAAAATACAAGAGTATATTTTGACCATTATAATATACAAATGGAACCAAAAATCTAAATTAATAACTTTTTTTGAATTAAAAACTCAACTTTCTAGTTGGTATATAAATCTCTGTTAAGAGTCTAAGCTAACAATTACTAAGAGGAAAATCATAAATGTGTCAAATTGTATTGGCTAAAGCGATTACAATTTGATCATTAACATCTCATAATTTATTATTTTTTCATAATTAATAATTTTGATTCTAATTAAATTTTGTATATTAATTAGAATTTTCAATTTTTAATACAAAGAAAGTTATTAATTTGAACAAGAATTTAATTTAATTTAATTTTTATATTAAAAATAAAATAAAATATTATTTTTAAATGAAATCAAATGTATATTAAAAAAATTAAAGTAGTTACTTTTTAAGTTATAAAGGTTTACAAGGTCACTCTGATGTATTTTTGTTATTAAAAATAACAAAATTCTTATGAAATAGGCTAAATTGCACATAATTAATAAAATGATATGTTGACACTCTTCATATTGCAATGATTAGGTGAAAAACTTAGTGACATGTGGCCTAAGTTCAAACTATTTCATTGACTTTTGGAATGCATGTGTTGTATTGTGGATGTGCCGTGGGATGCACAGCTCACGCCTTCCTTGTGTCAGTTTTTGCGGGCTTTTTTATCCCTTTCTCTGAAAAAATTATAAAAAAAAAGGTTTAAAGGTCATATTATTATTATTATTATTAAAATACATAAGGTACAAAAACTTGTAATATGAAAAAAAGTTAGTGTATGATTTAGTCGTTCTTTTATTGTATTCACCAGAGTATTTCTTTTTTTGGAGAAGAAGATGTCGTAAATTTAAAATCGAGATAAATATTAATTTTTTATGAAAATAAAAATCATATATTTTGAAATGAAAATTTATATTTTTATCTTTTTTAAAAATATATATATAAAAAAAAAGGAGACTCATGTCCATGAATCACGGATTATTGGAAAAAAAAAAATCAGGGATTACATTCTCTATGTTTAACGTAAGACGTGTTCATGCTTGTTAATAGAATATTGACCTAAGACGTGTCTATTTTATCCAAAACCACTTCAATCGATATCTCTATAATTGTTACCAAAACAATCTTGTATAAAAAACTAAATATAGTTAATTTAAGAATTTAGACGTAATATACTAAGTTAATGAATTAAAAAAATTAGGGTAGTGTTTTTACCCACTAAAAAATCATGAGTTTTTATAAAACCTTAACATAAAAAAATAATAAAGTTATAATGTTTTATATAAAATTTTATAATTATAAATACATATGAATTTTGTGTGTGAAGAACATAAAAAATATAATTTGATCTTTCAAAATTAAATCAAAATTTTTCTAAAAGAATTTCTTATTTTTATGTAAAAATCATAAATTTCTATGAACAATTGTAAAAGATATCAAAATATTTTACAAAATTTATAAAAAATACCTATTAATACAAAGTTTCTTGACTACGAGTGAAATTGTAACAAAAAATTTGTAGTCCACGTCTCAAGATTCCAAACAAAAAGGTGAGTTAATCATATTGAGTGTGTATTTTATTTATAAAAAAACAGAGATTCTTGTAAAAAGAAAAAGGAAAAATGTGACAAACCCTCATAAAATCTTGGGTGATTGGATTTTGTTCTTACTAATTTTTGAAATTTAAAATTAAAATATTAAATTATACTAAAATTTAAAATTAACATCCAACATTTACTTAATTAATCATTTTACTTAATTACATAATTTTTTCTATGAACTTTTTAAATAAATATCTTTAGATTTTGATTTCTCATGTTATTTTTCATACATAATTTTTATGTTTATAATTAATGAAAATTAAATTAGATATATAAAAATTTAATCAACATGAAAATGAGTTTATAATTGTGTTTAAAAAATGATATAGTAAATCAATTTATAAAAATATCATGATTATTTTTAAAAAAAGTTCAAGAAAGGACATTTATCTAAATGAAATACTAAATTAAATAAATGGTAATTGTTAATTTCAAAATGTTATGTAGTTTAAAATTTTAATTTCAAACTTTTAAAATTGTCGAGAAGATCCAATTATCCAAAATTTATTAAAGGGTTTATTTGCATTTTTTGCTTTAAAAATAAATCAAAGAACTTGGTTGTTGCCCACAATGTTTTGACACGAAATGTTGTGAGGAAAACAATTTTTAAATAAAGCATTGGTTTAAAACTATTTTTTTATTTTAATTATTACGATGGATTTATTTGGAGTAATTCTATCTTTGTGAAATGGAATTAATTAAACTAACTCCATTCTCCAAAGTCTAACATAATCTAAAATGAAGTTGTAAAATGCACATAATTAACTCCTTCATACACACACTCAAATGTACAAAATTCATGTAGAGATCGCTTCTTTCCATGGAATAGGTCTCATCTTTCTCTTCTTCGAACTTCTTTATTTCATTTTCAAATATTGAAAAGGTTTGATAAGTAATTACTATTTAAATAATTAATTACATAACTTTTTATACAGTTTTCAATAATAATAAAAACATTAAAAAATCTAATTAGGTTAAAATTTTCATATGAATTTGATTTTAAACATATTAAATTCTCATCTTTTTTTTTTAATTTCAAGCTGCAATGTTATTAATAAATTAACAATTATTTTAGAAAAATCTAGTATTCTATTTGACACATTGATAAACATCAAAAGCAAGGAAAATTCTCATTTATGTGAATAAAATTTAAAATAATTGGAAAAATTAATAAATAATTATTATTTTAATTATATTTAGTAATAAATTTTTTAATTCATACATTACTTTTGATGTTTATCAATGTATAAAAATGAAGCAAATAAATTTGAAGAAGAAAGGAGAAAAAGAGAAGGATGAGACTTAACATATAATATGGGCAATGAAAAAAGCTCATGTAGAAATTTTAATATGAATTCTATGTGTTCAATGGATGAGTTTATACATAGAGTTACTTACCTCCATCCTATACCTGTTCATGGGCCAAATAGGTCAAACTTGGGCCAAAGCCTATGGGATATAATAGATTTTAAGCCTGAGTCCAAACTTAAATATAAATAATTTTAAATTCATTTACAAATTAGGGTTTAAGCTCATGAGTATGGGCAAAACTTAAATTTAAGCCCATTAGTCCAATAATAGGGACTCCTTATTCACCAAAAATAATATAGGAGAAAATGATGAACTATTTAAGTGTAAAATATAATTAGATTTTCAAAGTAGTAAAACAATATATATTTTTATATTTTATTTTAATTAAAATAAAAATAAAAATTTTATTTTAATTATTGTAGACAACAACATTTATTTTAGACTCTAGTGTCATTTTTTGATATACTTAATAAAATCTAATATTAATAGAATAACTAAAATATATAAAAAAACATAAGTTTTGTTATTTTTATAAATTTCCTAATAACTTCTCATCAATATAATATAATTAACTGATAATTTCATATTCTTCATATAATAATTTACAAATATCATATAATTAACTAATAATATCATTGTATAACACATGTAATTTTGTAATGGTAGGAATTGAAAATGATTTAAATTAGAAAGGGAAATAAACAATAAATAGGAAACTATAGTATTGTTTTCAATAATATTTTAAATCACTCAGTATTCTTAAATGCAAAATATGACATTTCTGTCACTAATTTAACTATTAATGAAGATATGAAATAAAGCATCCAAAAGGATGACAATGGATTCCATAAGAAAAAATGATTATTTTTATGACAATCAGGGCCTGTTATTTTAATGTAGAATATTTGATTTAATTATAACTATTTTACCTTTTTTTTATTGCTCTATTGGTTTCATGTATAAGTTAATAAATTTATATTTTATTTGATTTTTTAATTAATTTCTGACTTTAAAATTTTCTTTAAGAAGAGAAGTTACAATCTATTGCTTCTCTTCACATTGAAATTCTTGTCCAGTATTAATTGAAAAAAGTGACACCAAATAAGTTATTAATGTCAATAACTTGTATTTAAAACTACAATATATATTTACGATATAGAAAATTACATGTATCATGAGTATCTTTTTGTGGAGGTATTATATATTAAATTTTAAACTAAGAGAAATTTCTTACTTGAAAAAAAAAAGATATATATTGATGCAAACAAGTATTTTCTTTCAAAAATAAAATAAAATGTTTGTTTTATTCTCTTTTATTGACTAATGCATAGAATGCATGAGTAAATGAAAGAATTGAAAAATTAAAAATTTGGACATTTATTTTTTTTTTACTAAAAATAAAAAGGTTGTGATTATATAATCAATTTCACTAAATAATGTTATCTTCTGTGAGAATATTTATTTTATAGTATAACGTATTACATATTATGTTCTTTCCTTAAAAAAAAAATACTTGCATACACAATGCATTACAATAATTATAAAAGTAATATTTGAAATTTTAAATCAATTAATTTTGAATTGTTAATTGAAAGATTTTAGAAATTTTTTATAAATATAATTAGAAATTGGGTTTTGGCTTAACCCAAGTTAAGCTCGAGCTTAACCTATGATGTATAAAGGTGTTAGTCGAATATAGGTGCCCTAGAGTCAATTTGATTGGGCTCTATTGCATTTATGACTAAGCGATCTGTGGATTTGGATATTAAAGGTTGAATATTCATCTTATATTGCATA
>JANHAO010019501.1:0-13192 GCA_026873985.1 Saraca asoca
GATAGCTCACATACTCCCAAGATTTAAGTGAAGCAATCAGAAAAATCCATGCTGTGAAGCCACAATACAAGATCAATTTTTCTACTTTTTTCCAATTTAGGAAGCCACTTTTGCCTAAGTTTTTCCAACTCTACCAATTTTCTCTATTCATCTTTGGTTTATTTCCTTAAAATTACATAGTCAAAGTTATCCAATAAAGCAGGGGCAAACATTAAAGCAGAAAAAAAACACAGAAGGAAGAGGGAGAAAATACAGGAAGAAATAAGAGAGAGATGAAGTACCTAAATAAAGAAGAAGCAGAAGAAAATCCAATCTTCAAGGCGCAGCTGCTTCTGAAACGGGTTCGCGCATTGGCTGTTTTCTGTTTGGTTTTATTGCGGCGATTATATTGTTGCAGAGCTGAGGAGAGAACGACGACGACGAAGAAGAAGATGGTGAAGAGTTGAACAGCAGTAGAAGTAAGGATAAAAATGGAAGAAAAAAAAGCTAAAAGCTTTAAGCTCCTAAGACACTAATGGCATTAGCGTTTGAGAAAAAGCTATAATCTACCTCAATAAGATTTTTTATCAAACAGAGCTTATTTAGTTTGACTAGTTTATAAACTAGTCAAATAAGTTATAAATTAGCTTTTGGTACATGCCAAACACACTCTTAGGCCTGATTGGATGCGCGGAAAACGCGTGAAAAAGAAAAATTCCACAGAAAACAAACGCAAAAAACAAAATTCCTCCGATTGGCTGATGCGCCGAAAACGCCGGGAAAGGAAAACTGGCGGAAAATGAACGCATGGGGCCCGCGATTTTTTTTTCCACGCAAAATTACACAGAAAAGGGGTCGAAAATGCACAGTGCCCTCCATTCTGCAGGTAAGCCTGATCTCAGCTGCCCACCCAACCTCCGAAACAAACCTCTGTTCTCTTCCCCGGCAACACCTTCGTCACGCCTCTTTCACCGTCTTCAAAGTCGTTTCTCTTTCTCTAAAGTTGATTTCTCAACGTGGCCACTTGTTCCTTTCAGTCATGAATGGCTTCTCCTTCCTCTGCATTGCAACTTCTCTTCTGTGATCAGGTTTTTTCCGCTTTTTTTTTTTCAATTATGCTTTGTTTGGATCTTTGAGAATAGTAGTACGAGAACAAGAAGTTGAAAATTGTTTTTAAAGAATGGAACTTTTAAATTGGGATTATGCTTATATATAGAGGCTATAAAAATTGCTTGTTCTAAATATTGAGACTTGTTTGTGGTTTGTACGTTCGTTCCTATATCCTGTAGAGTTCATAGCAACTAGAAAGCAAATTTGGTTGTAGACAAAAAAATAAAAAATGAAAAAAATGATAGACGATAGAAGGGTAGAAAAAAATGATAGAAAAAAATATTTTTGATAAAAAAATTACTTATTTATTTTTAATTATAATTTAAAATTTTCAAAAATAAAAATATTTTATTTACTAATTTTTTTCTTACGATTATTTCATATTATTATAATATAAATATTTTTATTCCTCTTTTCTTTACTCTCATTTTCCTTCCAACTAATCAATAAACTTCCCTTTTCTTTTTCTTTTTTTTTCCTACAATCAATAAAATTCTTTTTTCTTTTCTTCTCCTTTTCTTTCCTCTCATTTTCTTGACTCTATTTTTTTCTCTCCAACTAATCAGGGCCTTAATAATTACATGTGCATTACGAAAACAAACTGTCAGAAAACATTGGAGATCATTTATTTTAGTTCCAGCATTTACAATAGGAAGAATACATCGTGAAAGCTAAGCATTGTCAGGAGTAAGTAAAAGGATGACGGAGGAATAACTGAGCATTGGATACAGATTGGCATCAAGAAATTGAGAATACTGGCTAATTGCAACATCTCTTGCTGGCAGGTCATTGGTGAGAAAAGCATAGGGTGCAGGCTTGCTGGTGTCTACAAGGGGCTCCCATCTGTACCCAGGACGCTCAGGCAACGTAACCGTTACTGGCAAATGGCTTGCATTGAAGCCGACGTATATTTCAACCTTCACTGAGTCTCTCTGCACGGTAAAAAAATTGGTTAGTCAGTTACATAGAAAGTATACTTGCTAATGACAGACACAGAGCTAATACCATGGTAAAAGCCACAAAACGGCTAGTTTCAGACCAGTCTGGCATTCCGGGAAAATGACCATGCCACTGCAGCCTCTCCGATGTAGGGAAGTCATCCAAGCCAAGTGACTCGCATTCCCTTCATGGTTACAAGGACAGTATGTGAGAACTAAATTCATTCCAATAATAAAAACAATGCACACAAGCAAACCTAATGATACTTACTGCCGGAACTCCATGATAAGGCGGCAAAATCTGAACAAGTCTGATGACGATTCTTCCTTCTTATCCCATCGGAAGTAATTAAGCTGCAAACAAGTTTATGATAAGCTTCCAAATTTAACAATACGGATGAATCTCAATTTTGGAGAGAAAATCCAGTAGAAATCCTAGAGAATCACATAATTATCATGACAATATGTATTGTTGTTTCCGCCTTTTGTGTGCCCATATTCATCACCCATGTACAACATTGGCACTCCCTGACAACATAGAATAATAGTTAGTAAACAAATTTCATTCTGACAAGAGTCTATAAATAAGCTACCTGCTTAAAATAGCGAAGCTGCACAAGTACAATATTGTTGAATTCATCACAAATATAATCACAGTGCAGAAGATAATGAAACAAAAAGTAATTTTGAATAGTCATTGCTAGCTTTGTCTGCTTGAGAAATATCACAATAGACTTGTTTTAATTCCAATGCGCTATTTAAAAATCATGATAAAAATAACAATCCATCTTCAATAAATTTAACAATCTTCAGATACATTTAGTAGGCAAACAAAGCATGGGATATGATGAGACAAGATTTTGTTGGTGCAATATCATATACTTTATATATTAGATTGTATGCATAGTAAATAAAGAAACAAGACATTTTGGACAGGCCTACGGATCTTTGAAGTTGTGTTCCACTGGTGATAACTAATTAATTGTCAGCATCCATCAGTTAATAACAAAGTCACAGAACTCATTCCCAATAAATAAAACACTACCTAGATACATACTGAACTTATTAGATGAATATCGCATTCAAAGTTCAAACAAGTCATTATGGTTCACATACACATGGAAATGGGCAATAAGTGCGGTCAAACTAAGCCTTACCTGGGAAACCATGAGGGAGAGGAAGAAATTGCGCATTTGTCGTTTCCTCAATTTCTTCACAGAGATACTGGCAAACTCTCCCTCCTATATTTAAAAAATGGAATCAAAATTTCATCCACAAAGTTACATTAAACAATTTAATTTGCTATATATATAGAAAAAGATTTTTCATATATTCAGAATTCAGCTTAAGAATTCAGAATACAAAATAAGGACTTAGATAATACTGTGTGCACAAAAACAGACAAAACCCAGAACGGCAGTCAGATTCAGTTCAAAATAGAAATTTGGGTGGGTCAAAATATCCTCATAAGTGTCATAGAACATAAGAAAATTGCACAAGAAAAATTAGGATAGCACAGCCCTGGAGCAAGTTCCTTAGCATCTACCTGTCCACAGTTCCAGCTATTATTATGATTTTCTCCATCATTATTGTCTTCTCCGTTTGGCAAGTTATGCTTGTTATTATACGTCACCAGGTCAGCTAGAGTGAAACCATCATGAGCACATACAAAATTGATACTGTTCCATGGTTTTCTTCCTCCTCCCTGTGCCAAGGAGACAGTGTAATACCTATCAAACAAATGCACACTTCATAAAATACAGAAAATTGCAAGAAAGGCACTAAGACATTAAAATCAAGATGATTTAGATAACTATCATCATTTGATCACACTTGAATTTTGACCCAATAAATAGGACGTTACATATAAAAATTTGAAACCAAGAAAGGGACACCCCTGATCCTCCCAACCAAAAATAATATAGGAGTTGATGTGACTAGCACTATCCAAAAGAAGCTACTTTCACATTGAGACATCAGATAAACCTGATATAAATTAGGACTTCCACAAAGGCATTCAGCAAATGCTCCAGCAAAGCCATCCGTACCCTTGATAAACTGGCGGACTGTGTCTCTATACTGCGAATGAATAAAAATACATAACAAATTATCCATAAACCTCAAAAAATATGTATGTCATAGTAGAACTTGAAGGAGTTTGAACAGCTCTTCTGTCTACTCTCTTTCTTTTCCTTTGTTCATTTGCACTCTTTACCTTTTCCTTTGATAGAGTGAGCCAGAATGAAATTATCTGACAAACAATTTTACTTCAAAAGACAAGAAGGAAGTGCAACACAGTATTCAAGAGGTATATAATGTAAAAGTTAAAACTGCATGCAATTAGGATATTTCATGTGTTTCTGTATTTTCACATTTTTCTAACACGATTTGTAAATTCTTTTCCAAGATACGTTGCAACAACTCCTTATTTTTCACTGACAGCATTTATTAAGAGATCCAACATTTACTGACCTTTCCATTCCATTCTGACCATATACCCCAGTGGGGGAATGTGCCAACTTGGTACAGCCCCCCCGCATCCCAGGCTTCAGCTATGAGCTATAAAGAGGAAATTAAGAAACTCAGTAAATGGAGTTGGCAGTGGAGGCACCAAACTTTAGCACAATTACAAAAATATAAAAATCTAGAAAACATAAAATGAGCACGAATAGTATTTGCACAAACACAATAATCTAACTTCTCCAAAATTTCTAGTCGCATTTTGTTCCCTGTATAGCATATTTTTAAAATAAAAAAAATGTAGAACTATCTCCATGATGGTGAAGTGTTTGTCCCTAATTAGAAATTAAATATGTAAAGCTTAATATAAGATGAAAACCTTCACACTGCGAAGTATTGGGTCGTTACTTATCAAATCAATCAACGGCGGGCTGCTGAGAGGGGTTCCAGTTGTCAGCAAGTCACCTTCCACTGGAGCACCAAAAACATTAATACCATCCCAAAGACTGTCAACAAACAAGGAGAGGAAAGAAAGAAAAGTAAGAAACATTGGTATCTGGCAAAAACGGAGAAACAACTATAGGGTATATATAACCTGCTACCCCTGGTCATAATAGAAGCAAGATCAAAGCGAAAGCCATCCACGTGCATTTCTGTTACCCAATATCTGTTGCATCACAGAAAAATTGATATGATGTTCAACCCAAGATGCTAGCAACTTGTAGTTGCCTCTCCTCTCAAAAATGAGGGACAAAAAGGAGGTCATCAAGATAAAATAAAATGAAGGACTCAAAATATAGTAGTCAGGCACATTAATTATGCCAGCCATGTGCAGGACTGAATCATGAATCATCATGAATCATCAATCTGGGCTGTATTGTATATCTCTTGCAATGAGTTCAAGGAATTATCTCACGTCTTTGTATTAAATTTATTACAAAAATGCATTTCTCTGCATAGGACTATGTCACAAGCATGTTTTAAAAAATATAGCAATGCATACCCACTCAATTATTGGCAAGTTCTAAAAAACATGCAATTTCTATTAAAGTTTCTCATACTTTTCATAAAATGTTGCAATTTTATACAGAGATCGCATGTAACAACTAAACAAACAGTTGCAACACAAAAACTTTTCAAAAATTTGTAACTTTTTATGAGAAACTCAAGAAAATTTTTCTTAAAATGTAGAAAGTATGGAAATTTTTTATAAAAATTGCAGGTCCCATACGCATACCAATTTTTTCACTTCCATAATGTAGCAAAACCCTTTGTAATGTCAGAAGAGATTAATAACTGAGGAGAAAACGTTCCAAATAAGAACTGAATGAGTTAATTTTTATTCAAAAAGAGGTTTTAAAATATCAAAAGAAATAAAAAATTCCTTGAAATGCATTTCAGAAAACTTTGACATAGATAATCATATCTTACCTTAAGCAGTCCACTAAAAACCGCCTCACAATAGGATGGTTGCAATTGAATGTGTTCCCACATCCTGAATAGTTATAGAACTCGCCCTGTCATGAAGGTTGGTCTAGTAGACATTATAAAGATTGAAATTTTGTGCAAAGTACCATATCACTCATCATAGAATTTGGAACTGGTATTTCAAAAGGTCCCTTTTTCTCATAGAAACAACTAAATACCCATGGAGAAGAATAATCCAATGCAGAAAAGACAGCTCAATTAATAGGAACAGATGGAAAGATAGCTATTGTTGAAGGATGAAAATTCAGTAAAAAAAAGACTAGATTACCCCAAGCCATGGAAGCATCAAGCCCAAGTCATTATAATTACTTCATTTTTATATACTTAGCATAGCAACCTGCTCTACTCCATTCGTCAGGATATTCAAACTCCTAAAGAGGAACTTCTGCTTCTGTTAGACCAAGTTAACCTAGATGCAGAATGAATTAATAGAATAGAGAGATGAAAGAATACAAAACTTCATTCCTCACATGTTATCAAAAAAACTGTATTATTTAGGATATATTACAGAAGTTGTAAAACTTCATTTCTAAAAATATATGAAGTTGGGCCAGGTTCAAAATTCCCAATCAACTAACAAAAGAATTGGATAAAAATGGCCATACCTTGGGTGCCAGCATGTAATAGATACTATTGTCCACACCCCTGAAAGAAAAAATAGGACCATTCTCATTCCCTTCAGCTGTGTGGTTGAAAACAACATCCATGATGACCTGCTTCCATAGAACTAGAAATGAAAACTCAAAACTTATTGTTGTTTTGGCAAAAATATGGACACTGACTCATGTAATCATGCTCACCTCTATTTCTCGTTTATGCGCCTCTTTGATCAGGAACTTAATTTCATTAACCCCATCATGACCACAATTTTGTATACTAGTAGATGAATATCTAATCATAGGGGAAAAGTAATTGACAGTTGAATAACCCCAAAAGTTGACCCTGTAAGACAAGAGATAATGTATTATTGTAAACTTCAAATTAGAATTGAGAGCAATGGATGGTAGCAAAACAAGACTTGTAGGAGTTAGAGTGCCGTCAAAATGTTGCCGTGCATTCAGCAAATGATGCTGCAACATTGAAGGTTGTTTTAGACAGTACTTTGTAGGATTCCAGTAGTCCAAGTAATGCAAGATTCTCTGTTTATTTTCTTTTCTTAGTTTAATTTATTTTCTTATTGTTGTTTTCTAATTTATTTAGAAGTCTGATTTCCTTAGTCTATCAGGAGCCTTTTCCTAGTCCTAAGAGGATTAGGCCCGTAGCTTTATAAATGTATAATTTTGCCTACTAGCAGATTAGATTTTCCAGCAATAATATTTTTCTTTCGAGTGTTTCTTTTCTTTTAGAGTATCAAAATAAATTGTAACAGCTTCACCTACGTCACATTCCCAGAGAGTAAGAAATGCCAAATATATGTCTAGGATCTCACTTGCACTTCCATATATAATTGGAACTAGATAGTTTCATGACTTTCATCAACCAGATACTCAAGAAAGTGTAGAATTTTTAATGCAACATCGTGATATGATTGGTCTTCAAATTCCCTTACTTATAATCTCCTAATGCGGAATTGTAACTGAAGTACTCCAGCTCATTGAACTCATGACACGGCATTAATTCTATGCAATTGATTCCAAGTTCCTGCAAAATGAATCATACCAAATGATAAAAGTTGCTTTAATTTAATATCTACAAACATTACATGTTTACTAAAAATTTGTACAAGTTTACATGCTTTACGTGATTACAACCGCTAGCGGTTTCTACAGGACATGTTATATTCATCTATATTATTTCCTTCTTTTCTCTTTTAATGAAACTTTTCTCTATGAGTCTATGATCCACCAAAAAAACGACAAGAAAGAATACAGCAATATCACATTCCTCACTTTAGAATCTTAGATTGATAGCTCATAGAAAAAATAACATATTATAAAAGATCTAAGTTTATAACTTTTAATAATTCGTATCATTTGCAACTAATATCAATCATTAGAAAGAATTGTTCAAAAGAAACATTTATATTATGTTAGGGAGTCAGGAGGGGAAGGGAAGGGAAGACAACGAGAGAATGGATAATTAAGAGATAACTTCCCTTCTCTTTGTTTGGATGTTTGGAAAATCTTCCAAAAAACCCCCAAAACGAAGGAATACAAAATAATGAGTAGTAGAAAGTATTGGAGGACTTTGGAGTAATATCATAAATTCTTGTTCTCTTCCCCTCCTTAATCAAAACTTATAAACAAAGAGAAAGTTATCATATAACCTCCCTTCCCTCTCCTTCCTCCCCATTCTCTCCCATCTAAACATACCATTAAGGTACTTTTAAAGATATTAAAAAAAAAAAAAATCACCTTTAAGTGGTCAAGCTTCTCTACTACACCACGGTATGTGCCAGGGAACTCAACCTTGCTAGACTCATGCTTTGTGAACCCTCGCACATGCATTTCATATATGATGAGATCCTTTTGTGGGTACCTCAGAGGCAAATCTCCTTCCCAATCAAACTAAACATTTCACAAAATGAAAATAATCTTCAGTCTTTTGTATTTGGTTAGGTTACATGATTCCTATGTCAGAGTTGGAAATTGTCAACTTGAACACTTAAAGTTACGATTCAACACTAGATACTGGAAACAATTGAACGTGTTGATGTACATTCAAAAAAGAAATTAATATATATATATATAAATAAATATATCATGAATTTGGCATTTTAGCTAGGGCAAGTAAACTGGGTCATTTAGATTATAGTTTAAAAAGTAGCAATGTGTCCATCTGTGGTTTACTTTGTTAATAAATTACCTGAGGTCAATTTCGTTCAATATTTTGACAAAAACAAGTAACATGAATGTGCTCTCTTCCATACATCCTCAGTTACTTTTTTCTCTGATCTTTCTTTTAACATTACATTGTATTTTGGTGTTAAAAGTGGAAATCTACAAAGAATACTAGCGTAGGATTTGTGGGAAAGAGTGTCTATGCAGGTCTGTACTGCTTTTGTTTTTTAAAAAAAAAAGGGACAAATCACACTCACCTCTCATGAGATCTAGTGTAATTACATTCACACCCCTTCTATTTTCAAAAAGATACACTTTCCTCCCCTATTCCCTTATTTTTTTACAGCAGGGGAGGTCAATATATGTTTAAAATAGAAGGAAAAGGTCAGTATATATTTATGAAATTCAGCGATTACATAAAATATATATATATTCTACAAGAAAAAATTATTGATTTATGTAAGTGTCTCAATCAATGATCACACCGATATATAAAAGTTGTGTGTAATCTATCCATACAAAGAAAATACCTGGTCATTAAAATAAGGTACAGTGCCCGCCATTTGGGGCCAGCAATTACCATCAGGTCCTACAGCACCAAACTCTCCTCTGCTTATTACTGCCTAGACAAATGACAAATGAGAGATATATTAGAATCCATTATAATTTGATATCAACCTAAAAAAAAAAAAAAAAGCATAAATTCTAGCAATATAGAAAGAAAAAAAAAAACAGATAAAATCAGATATTTTTCTTAGATCCTATTTATTAGTTATTATTATATCCAAAGATATAATGTAGATAGCCACTAACCTTGGCATAAGGATCCAGTAATATACGAGAAGAATCAAAGTAATGTCCTTGTTCAGGAGAAAGCTTCCCGTCCATTTTGTAACCGTAGAGTAAGTCTTTGAAATCTCCTTTCAGCAATACATGCCAGACATCTCCAGTCTTATTAATCGATGGATCAAGAGGGATTTCCTCTGTCACTCGATTCTGCGACAAACAAATCGGAATTAAAGAGTTCATTCGATAACAAGTTCATATCAAAACTAGGCATTTCAGAAAATCCAGTAATCATGTTTTGTTATTAGCATTTTCACTTACATCCCACAAATCAGATAGGGTTATCAAACAAAGGGTGGCGGAGATTGCATTCCCAGAATAGATTGAGAAATTGACCCCACCGTCACGAACAGTGGCACCAAAGGGTGTCGGATAGCCTCTGGATACTTGGAAGCGACCCAACTGCGGCTTCTCGACGACCAGAGTTTCAGTTTGAGCCTCGTTGGCTTTCACCACGAAAGCCGCCTCCCTTTTAGAATCACTCACACTAATCAAGGGGTTCATACATTTGTGGTTATGCTTTGAGACCCATTCCTTCAAAACAAAGTGAAACTGACATCTTCGAGGGCTAAGTTTGGAAGGAGAATTGAGAACGAGGGGGCATGAAGCAGACTGAGTAAAGGCCATTGGCACTAATCAGGTTATGGTGAGATCATTCATCAAACACTAGGAGTATAGACGGAGCGAGCGTGGAGTCTGACAGTTTGATAGTGACGGTCACGGGGAGAGTGCGAGGTATCTTTTTTAAGTTGTTCATCAAGCCAACGGAAATGGATAAACTCATAATTTTTTTTATTGAACTTTATTATTTTAATATACAAATATTTTTATATTTATTTTTTAATTTATATCATCATCTTGAAAAGAAAAGGAGATGATTTATACTATATAAATATGCTATCTATGAATCTTGGATTTGACAAACGAAAGCCTAAATATTGGATAAGATTAATTATCTATGTATAAAATGAAAGATTTTTTTTTTAGGAAATAAATAATTTAACATAAAAAAATGAGTTTACAATAAGTTGGTTTGTATTTATCAATAACAAGGACATGATTAATTATATAAATCTTAAATAAGTTCTTTTTGCCCATATTAAATACAAATATGTTAATAAAAAAAGTTGAATTTTTCAAATTTTTATAATTGACAAATTGAAAACCAATAAATTGTTATTCACCAAACCAGAAAAATAATAGATTAATTAGGCCAATCAATTAAAATTATCCAAATCCATTAAGCACTAATTAAAAATTCATTTATCAAATATATCTTATATGAAAAACTTATAATTGTACACTTGTATTGCATACAAATTGAGATGTTTATATTTAGATAAGAGCGTTGTTAACCAGTGATCTAAGGAACGGTTAATGATTTTCAAAAGATAAAAGATTTGAAAATGTATTATTTAATTCATCCTAAAAAAATTATACCTTAACAAAATTATTAAATGTTTCTTAACTAATTCCTTAACAAACGCGGCTAAACAATAACAATTTGTTCTATTTTGTTGGTTGGTTTGCCAACAATTTAACAAACCAAATAATTGAATTATTAGGTGTTGTTTAATGGTAAAATGTTTAAAGAGTACGCCGGAGATTTTAGATTTGAACCTCTTTACTATCAATGTTAAAAACGAAATCAAATCAAATAGCAGGTGAATTATTTTCAAGACTATTTTACTTGTTCACTAACTCTTTCAATTCTATTCTTATTTAATTAATCATTTTAATTTAGCAAAAATTCAATTTAATCTTATTAAATCTCCTTATCCAATTATTATTATAGTTGCAAAGTTGATGATATAGATTGACGTGGCTCAAAGTAGTCACCAATTGTAAGATGAGCAATTATGGTCGATCGACCAAGACTAATTAAAGAAACAGCCGTAGCAGTGACAAGGTTTTAGACACATACCAATCAATCCATTACACTTGGCCAATCGACTTCTTTATAGACAACCACAACATAACAAGACAATACACAAGCAATGTGACTACAGCAGCCGTCCAGTGAGAATCCTGCTTATACCACCAATGTGCTAAAGATACATGGTCGCACACCATTCACCTGAGAGCACAATGATTGACACACTTGACATTTATATATACTGATAGGTATTTTCTCTTCAGACCATTGACACTACACTTATCAAAACCCTATGATGATACTAACCTAACTGTTGAAGCATGTTCAACAGACTATTTTCGTTATGCGCAACTAACTTTACTATGTGTGCAGGTTATCTAACAACCACTTGTTATCCGATCAGTTGATTGTTCCCAAAAGAAGAGTTTCTTTAGTGTCGCCTGTGGCTTTCTTGGCCACCTCATGTCTCGATGCTCTCACTTATGCTCATCTCGATCCCCATCGCCTAAAAAGTATCGTCGTTGAGAAAGGACTTGAGATGAACACCACAAAAATCATATGGCAGAAAAAGCTTGTAGAATTACTACTAAGCTTGAGCATGATGCACTGGTAGAGCAGGTTGCCAACTGCGAGAAGAGTTGGAAGCTCTCCAACTCACTCTAACATAACTCGCTTTGCCTCCACCCCTCTTTAGTCCTCTAAGCCCTATCCTCATGGAGGTTAATCTAGTCACTTTTGAACCTTTTCCTTAACTAACCCAACCCCATTACTTTTCTAAACCCCAATAGCTCCAGCCACGCCCAGTACCCCCTCTGCAGGAGGAGCAAATCTCTATTCCCACTGATCCTCTGCCAATGACTACCTTTGTCCATCTGCCTTTGAACCACCATTTCTTCCTTCCACAAGCTTTCCAAGTCCAAACTCCAATTAATCTGCTTGTTCCCAATATCTCTACTGCTCCACCACACATGACCAATGTCTACCACTGTGTATAGCATACCACCTGCACGTATGAGCCTTATGACCTGCTAAATCTAACTATAGACTTAACCTAAACCTCTAGGAAAATGTCCTCCTGCTAGGAGGACAATAACCTATTTTCAATGGTTTGATGGTTGCATTTTTACTCGTCAATTTCAAACCACTAACCCATATCGACCTATATGATGGTACGTCAGATCCATAAGAGCATTTGAAGGTATTCTAAGCTTTAATGTTGTTGTTAGGCACTATGGATGCCATTATGTGTTGTGCTTTCTCTATCACACTTAAGAAAGTTAGTCCATGCTAATTCACAACTTTGTTGAGACAGTCGATTGATAGCTTTTGCAAACTCACTGAGGCATTTTCCATTCACTTCACAACTAGTAGAGCATGTAGAAAAACATCAATAGCCTTAGTTAATTTCCAACAGGGACATTGGAAAACTCTCATGGAGTATCATGCTCACTTCAATGCCCTGGCACTGGAAATAAGAAACCTTAATGAGGGTGTGGCAGTGCACCAGATTAGCATAGGCCTTTGCTCTGTTCATTTCTCCCTCTCACTAGCCAAGTGACTAACTATTTCACTCTCAAAACTTCTGGCCCAATATGAAAAGTACATTAATGTGGAAATGGTTGAACTTACTCAATGATAAGTTGAGCACACATAGTTCGACAATCCAACTTCTAGAGGTAGAGTTCCCATGTGAGAAAGGGCACCTCCTCGAGGGC
>JANHAO010019502.1:0-13192 GCA_026873985.1 Saraca asoca
AATTCCATTTAATTTATAACTACATTTCTATGATTTAAAAGTTTTAAATTAAATCATTATATTTATTTTTTATTTTTAATTAAATATTTATTTTTATATTTATTTTTGATTTAAAGTAATACTTTTTATCATTTTTTGTTGAACTTGACTAGTAATTGCCCCTGCATATACAATGGCTATTAGAAGTTTATTAAACAAGAAAGTAGCAATCTTTTTGTTATGGATATTATTTGGACTAGGTAAAAGAGGGTCAACCAAAGCCTAAAGAGTCAGAGGGCGAAATAAAAAGGCACAACCTAATTTAAATAAGGTCGCTAGAAAATCGCACGGTAGATCACATCATGCGAGCTCGCGGACTTCGAGCAATGGAGGCGACAGTGAGCTCTCCTCTACATCAATGGATACGGCTAAACATCTGACAAACACAACCTAAATACTCTACCAACCCGCAAAACAATCCCCAAAGTCCAACAATGATTTGCCTAGCATTTATTGCTTAGCGTCTAGCATTTAATGAATAGTACGAATGTAATCATAGTTTTACATTGATGAATTACAAATTGTAACGCTCCCCGCATGTATAAAAATGGGATGGGAAACTACAAGGATATACAGAAAAAAGAGATGCAGACACTCTGTTAATAGATTTGTCATATATTTGTATGCCAAAAACATAGAAAAAGAGAAAAAATATAACCACCATGGACGTAGGGGTCATCTGGACTATAGTCGAACCACAATAAAATCTCTGTCTGATCTCTTTTTTCTTTTTTTTTTTTTGAATCTTTTCTTCATTTATCACTTTTTACGCAATTACATAGCAATTTGGTTATCAGAACCTTCAGTTGACCAATTACCAAAATTGACCGTCAACATTTTGGCACGCTTGGTGGGACCAAACTGCTCTCACATCCTTCACTAATCAAACACGATGGCAAGAGCGTGACCAAGAGTTTAGGTGTTGCAACTAACCAACCAGATGGTCATGGAGAACATTGGCGAGACGTACCCGGAGAAGAACACCCAGTCTTGGCAAGCACCTCTTTTGCCCTCCCGGAGGCTGACGGTGTATAGGCCTTGCGTCAGCGTCGCGAAGTACTCAAAAGTACGGTGAAAAGACTTACTGATGCAGTCGAGACGTTAACCTAAGCATATACTCAAAGGGCACGAGAACAGGATGGGGCAGCTCCACAATTACAAGCAGAGGCACTAGCATAGAGGCAACAACCGGGTGGGAGCCCGGAGAGCTGGTATGAATCATTCCTCCAGCTTACAGCCTGAAACGGGAGGATGACGAGCTCGTAGGGATAAGGGAAACCAGCGAGCTGAGGGCTCACACCACACCAAAGGCTCGAATGTGGGCCATGATAATGGCAAAAGCCAACGATCTGAGGCCCAGGAACAAATGATCGAAGAGCTAATGCAGAGGGTATGCAGATTGGAGAAATGCCCTTCGGCCCAAGATCAATTAGGTCACTACGAGGAAAAGACTCCACTTTCCATGAAAATCGAAACAAAACCTCTTCCTCAACACTTCAAAGTCTCGACTATTCCAC
Source organism: Saraca asoca (assembly GCA_026873985.1). NCBI lineage: Eukaryota > Viridiplantae > Streptophyta > Magnoliopsida > Fabales > Fabaceae > Saraca > Saraca asoca. The sequence goes on from JANHAO010019502.1 coordinate 1,557, forward strand.
CATATAATGGAAGGGGTGACCCTTATGATCATTTGGACGCTTTCAACATTCAAATGGACCTCTAGACCAACAATCCCCTGGTTAAATGTAGAGTCTTTCCGGCTACTCTCGGGGATGTGCTACGGGCATGATTCAAGAGTCTCCCAGCTTACAGTATTAGTAGCTGGGAAAAGTGTCAAAATAAATTCATTGATTAATACGGGGCCCTTAAGAAGCAGCTTGCGCTGTCTTTCCATTTGGCTACAAGTTTTCAAAAGAAGGACGAGTCATTGAAGGACTACATTATCAGATTTTGATGTGAAATCAATAATGTAGAAAGTCCTTCTGACGACAGCATTCTAACGGTGATCATGGCAGGACTGCACAGGGATGGAAAATTGTATGAAAGCTTATACAAGTCCCCAGTAAAGAACTTGAGAGAGTTCTGTGAGTGAGCTATGAAAGAAATCTAGTGGGAAGAAACTTTTGGTTCAAAGGGATGTGGACGAAAGAGCGAGCCTAGTAGCTCAGTTCTCGGCAAAGATGGAAAGAGAAGCAGTCATGACAAAAACGGAATGGCTCAGGTCAACAACATGGGTGTTTAGCCCGCAAAGAGAGCAAGAACAGGGCGACCCAAGCCTTAAGGTCGCTATAATAACTATAGTATCCTATCTAACACTCCAGGAAGGATATATGTCCTAGAAAAACACAAAGAGAACTTTGGATGACTTAGACCACTAGTGACCCCCTGGAAGTATAGAGATCTAAATAGGTTCTGTACCTATCACAATGATATAGGACATACTACCTCAAAATGCAAATATCTTAAAGATGCGATTGAGGATCTCATTCGTAAAGGCTACTTAAAGGAATATATGGTATGACCGTCAGGCTGACGATCCCTGCAGCCAACAGAACGGCCACCTTCCGATGCCAAACTAGAACAAGCGGTCGTGGTTAGAACCATATACACCATCCACGGGAGCTTCGCAAAGCTCGCGAGAGCGGTACGTACAAAATGCGAGCTATATCTTGTCCATGGGTTGTGAATCCAATAGACCTGCCAAGAAAGCAAAGGTGACTCCCAAATGCATGACCTTCGTAGATGATGACGAACGGGGAGTCCAATCTCCCCATAACGATGCTATAGTCATCAGGGCCAAGGTTGGCAACGCCGAAGTGCAGAGGATCATGCTGGATACCGGCAGCTCGATTAATGTCATGTATAAAAAGTGTTTCGATCAAATGGAATTGACCCAGAGCAACCTCAAATCGTCGCCCGATCCCCTTTTTGGTTTCACTAATGATGCAGTATTTCCTGTAAGGTGAGTTAGGCTTCCCATCACCTTAGGAGACAAGGACCATCAATCAACCATTTTGGCGGATTTCCTAGTTGTAGATTGTCCCTCGGCCTATAACATAGTCCTGGGACGATCAACAATAAATGATCTAGATCTGGTCATGTCCACTAGGACTTTAATAGTCCAATTTCCTACTTCGAATGGGATTGGATGCGTACGGGTTGAGCAGTATGTGGCTTAACGGTGTTATGAGGATGCCATTAAGCTCGAAGAGAAAGGTAGAAGAGTGGTTGCAGCTCCCCATGAAGAGCCTCATGCCTTGAACTTAATTGAAATTAGCCTTGATCTCGACTCTCGTGACTGGGAAATGGACAGAGAGATCGGGCCGGTCTGTAACACCTGGAAAATTAGAAAAAATAAAAGGAAAATTTAAAATAAAAAAATTTAGAATTGATAAAGACTAAAATTAAATGTCGATAGGGATTAAAGTGAAAAATTTTATTTTCGGGTGAGATAGATTTTGAAATAAGGCAAAGATGAGGGGCCAAAGTGAAAATTTTATTGGGAAAATCAGCCCAGTCGATTATCAGTTTCCCTAGGCTGATAATTTGCTAGTTTTTTTGGATTTTTCTAGCGGCTTCTGTGGCCTTTTTTTTCTTCTCCCCTCTCCCTTTCATTTTTCACTTCTTTCTCCTCTTTTCTTCTCCGGTGACTTCCTCCATTTTCAACGAGCCTTGCACGGCTTCTAGCAATCTTCTGGCTTCTTTCTTCTCCTGGGCGGTGGCATTTCTTCCTCTAGCTGGTGTCGAGCCAGCAGCGCCCAGTTCGGTTGAGCATCAGCTCCGCGGGCGACCTTTTTCTTTATCCGACTCAAGCATTCTGGTGAGAAGCTTGGGCTTGGTTGGTCCTATGTTTTCAAGATCTCTTTTCCCTCATCCTTTTCCGATGAATCGTCGAGTATTGAGTCCCCTATTTCTTAGTTGGTTCGGCCAGCCTTTGGTCCAGGGCTGTTGGAGATGCTTCCATCGACGATAAGCTGACAGTAAACACTTTTGGACTTGGTGAGTCTTTCTAAAATAAAAGATTTATTTCATAGTGATTTTACAGCTAGTTTCCAAGTGTTGATAGTCGATTTTGGTAATCGATCAAAGAGGGTTTGAGAAACCGAGCTGCTACCCTATAGATTAGTACATACGAATTTACAATGAGATTCAAGATGAAACAGAGAGTAGAACAAGAAAGAGTTTTTATCGTGGTTTGGCTAAAGTCTGCTAGACACCTACGTCCATGGTGAGTTGTATTATCTTCTTCAAGAAAGTTTTTTTTACAGTAATAGATCACTTGAGCCAGTCTTTTTCTTTTGCTCCTCCCCTTTTTATATGGGGGCTTATAACATATAATAATAGTTTATTCTAATACAACTATGATTACATCTGTGCAAACATTAAATGTTTAGACGACAAGTAATAAATGCTAGGCAAATCATTATCAGATCCTTATGGGCTATGGGCTGACAAAGTGTTTTAGGCGGCGCCTGTCAAGCTTTTGATTAGTTCTCAAATGTTGGAGAAAAGGGGCTTGCCGGTGTCCTTGTCATCTGGAGCTCGTAACAGCTTACCTACTGCGAGGTCCCAAGTGGCCTTGTCCGAGTTTGGGCTACCCCTTTTCCTTCTGGGCCTTTTACTTCTTGGGCCTCTGCTATCAAGAAATCCCCACAACATCAGCCCCCAGCTTGAATTTGCCACGCAAGCTGGGAGCTTCTAATGTGTTTTCCAAGGAAGGGATACCATTTTAGTAGCTTGACTTAATCAATGATAGCCAACGTGTCTTCACAACGGTTGTAGTAAGCTAATAGCATGTATTGCTCAACGTTTGTGCATCTTACAAGCGCTTATGCCTGATTCGTTGACTGGGAGAGTTTCCTAAATAGGATCGATTTTGGCCTAGATTACTGCCTGCATTCTGTTAGGGTAGCAAAGTGGTCTTGATTAGGAGGTAGACTAAGTCCTGGAGGCTTAATGCTTATGCACCAGGTGTGCCTGAGCTATTTAAATGAGAGCTCTAGAGGCTTAGTGCTTGCGCACCAGGTGTGCCTGAGCTATTCAGATGAGAGCTCAGGAGGCTTAGTGCTTGCGCACCAGGTGTGCCCGTGCTATTTGAATAAGAGCTCTGGAGGCTTAGTGCTTATGTACTAGGTGTGCCCGAGCTATTTGGATGAGAGCTCAGGAGGCTTAGTGCTTGCACACCAGGTGTGCCCGAGCTATTCGGATGAGAGCTCTGGAAGCTTAGTGCTTGCACACCAGGTGTGCCTGAGCTATTCAAATGAAAGCTCTGGAGGCTTAGTGCTTGCGCACCAGGTGTGCCCGAGCTATTCGAATAAGAGCTCTGGAGGCTTAATGCTTGCGCACTAGGTGTGCCCGAGCTATTTGAATGAGAGCTCTAGAGGCTTAGTGCTCATGCACTAAGTGTGCCCGAGCTATAGCTGTTTGGTGACGAACAGGGCATCTTATTTTGTTTTTAAGATCGTAGGCTACACATAAGTTAGCTATGAGCGCTGCCCTCTCGTTTTCTGCCAAGAATTTGAAAAATTGTATCCTAGTGCACTTCTTCGATTTTTACAATTGGCACAATGATTATTCATGCTCAGTTGGCAGGCTTTCGCATTAAATGCTTAATGCGTGCTGGTCCATCAGATTATGGGTCAGTTGAAAGATTCTTTCATCTGACGATCTGATTTGTTTGATTTTAAAATCAGAGGGCTCCCTCTTTTGGCCATTATCTCATCTTTCCTCCCCCTTCCTTTCTTCATTCATAGGCCAGCTATCATCCCCATTTGTGAAACTCCGTCTTGTCTTGCTAGTGTTGCCAGACCAGTCCTTAGATTGCAGCTTCCCAACACCGTTCAAATTCTCGAATCATTTTTTGAGCATTAAGGTAAGTCTCTGCTCCCATTTTGTTATATTATATGCATTTTTTGTTTTGAGAGCCTTGTAGATGCTCTTGGCACCGATGGGAAATGGCAACTCAAGTGGGTTTTCATCTATTCTATGGACGGTGGCTAAGATGTCAGAAGTTGGTGACGGAGTTGAATTCTAAGGCTTCTATGGCCTTCCCTTTGAGGGTTTTTCCCACGCTTTTTGGGTAATATTGGGGGTAGTGTTACATACCTCTTAGGTTGAGTGGTTCCTAGATTTCTAAGTTTTCTTGCCTGGAACCTAATTTTCCCTTTCTTTTCTTTCTCTTTTTTTTGTAGATGTCTCAGCCTTCTAAACGTTGCCGCCATCTAATAGTTAGTGAGGATACTGAGACCGAAGGGAGTGAGGAGGTACTTCGCACGTGGGATGCAACTTCCTAAAGTGGCAAGGTAGTGAGTAGATTCGAAGCCCACGGGGAACCAATGGGGTATGGAACCGCTTCCCCCTTTAAGCACTTCCCTTGTTCTATCAAACCCAAAGAAATGGGCAAAATTACAGAGGCGTATTTCTTTCCAAGGGGCTGCCACGTGCTAGTGCCATCTCTTGCGGACCATGCAGCACATCCTCCGCCAAGATTTGTGGCCATCAGTGTCCACCATCTAAACCCAAGTTTTTGGTTCCCTGTTCCATCATTCATTATAGATTTTTTGAACGAGTTAGGGCTCGCCTCAGCACAGCTGACGCCCAATGCCTATTCTTCTTTAATTTCTTTCGCTCTTATCCATTTTCAAAATGGTCTTCCTCCCCCCAATGCGCGGGTTCTGTGCTTCCTTTATCAGACTAAGAGTTTCGATCGGTAGGAGGGCTTTTACTATTTGTCACCCCATTCCTCGAGGTACAAGAAGGCGTTGCCTCAGGGGGAGGTCCAAGGAAAATTGAATGCGGGTCCTTATAAAACCTGTTGGTTTTTTGTATCTTGCCCATTGTTGCACCGTCTTCGAAATTTTTCTTTTGCGATTGATTCGAATGAGTGAATCGGAGGGAGAGTTAGCCCCTTTAGTCATTTTCTTTTTATTCATCATTGCCTCTTTTGTCTCTTCACTTCATCTGACACTTCTTCGCATTTTGTTTTATTTATTGCAGAGGGCGTATGAAGGGAGAGGTCAGAGTTGAATGCCAAGGAAACTAAGATTTTGGAGCAGCTATCCGTTCTTGACGCTTCCTTAAGCAGTTCAAAGTTTAACGAGGACCTCATGCGGGCCTACAAACTTTCTCCTCCCTTAGGTACTGTGCTTATTAGTTCGTGCGACATTGGAGTTCGAGGCATAAGAGAGATCTCTCTGGTGGATTTTGGCGAAGAAGTTGACATGGGTCGGGTTAACCTCATCGAGCCCCCTCTCAGGCACAAACGGGTTGCCAGTGCCCATGCTGATCGCCCTTCTTCTCTGGTTCCTCAGAGGCCTACTCCAGCAATTCTGCTTTCTGCCTTGACTTTGACCTGGGCTAATCTTCCTTTCAGCTTGTCGATTACAGAAGAGACATTACGTCCGCCAATTCAGATCTTACAAGGTGGCTCTGCTGAAATTGAAAGGGAGATTGAGGGGTTGTAGAGCCAAGGGAGTGATACCCCCAAACAACCTTCTCCGAAGAGGTGGAGACTCAGCAAGGGGAAGGAACCCGCTTATAACTCATCGCATCATTCGACAAGCAGATCGATTCATCCTCCCGAAGGGTTAAGGGCCAAAACTTTAGCCTTCTACAGCTTCTTTCATGAGAATGTCAAGCAGATCTTGGGACAGGATGTTGCATCTCTGGAGGATGATAAAATGCAAGGTAGCGTCCTGATGGAGATGCTAGCTAGTCGTTGCCTTGTGGTCGGTGATGCTTCCTTTCCCTATTTCCTTGTTTTACAGTATTTTTCATTTTGACCCCTTTTCTCTCCTTTCTTCTCCCTTTTTCTTTCTTTATTCTGCTTTGTAGGGGGTGCTTCAGGCCGTCAAGCAGAGAAAAGAATGTTTGGACTGGGAAGCTGAGAGAGAGAAACTCAAAACTGACTTTGCTGCTACCACCGTCGAGGTGATAGAATTGAAAAAGAGGTTGGAGGATGCTGAACGTCAGTTGGAGAGTGCTAATACTGCAACGAGGAGAGGGGAGGAAACCTTTGCATGCAAAGTGGCTGACTTCGCCTTAAGGCTGCAGAGGGCTCACGAGGAGCTGTAGAAGAGTATGGGGACATACTTCTTCTTACTCAAAAGGCCGTGGGCTTCCAAGGGTAGCTCGAAGATGCTCATGGGGAAGCAAGTCGTGCCATTGAGAAGGCACGACAGGTCAAAGAGAGAGCCATACGTGCCGAAGAGGAAGTTCTCAAGATAAAGTAAGAGGCCTCCACCATGGTCGAAGAAGCTCTATCAGTTGCTATCGTCAATACTACCGATAGTTTCATGTACACTTTGTGGATGCATCATCCGAGTATGGATTTTTCTTTCTTTGGTGAAGACATCTCAGATATCATTTAGGGCTTCATCGAAGGTGTGAGGACAACCTCCCCATCTGGCGTCGAGGCTACTAAGGGTGCAGATAACCCCCTTGAGAAGAATACTATATGGATCGAGGCTACTTCGCAAGGAGAAGGAGCGGTTGGCAGAGAAATGCCAGGGAATGTGCCTGAAGCGATCCCTTCCGATGCTCAGGATCCTTCTACCCCTGAGGCCATTCCTCCAAATGCTTCCCTCTAGGATTTTGTTACTTTTTGCTTTGTTTTCTATGGTCTATAATTAAGACATTTTTCTTTAAGCTTTAATGGATCTTGCTTTCTTTTTCTCTTTCTCTCTCGATTTTATGGCTCATGCATTTCAGTCATTCCATATTGGGCAAAGCCAGAGCTGGACCTCTTTTTATTTTATAATGCGGTAAATACAATTTGCCTCGATTAAAATGTCATCATTCCCACGATTTGAGTAAGTACATGCATCGCCACTGCGTTAGGGACAAGGGGGATTTATTTAATTTAGAATACTGCTACAAGTTCTCCTCGTCGAATTTGCTCTACTGGTAATAGGGCCGGAGATGTTCAGCATTCCATGCTCGAGGAAGTTCTATTCCTTGAACATTGGTAAGGCGATATCCCCCGGCCTACAGCCTTCCCTTCACGATGTACGGTCCTTCCCAATTTGGTCCAAGCATTCCATCCCTGGGGTCGCGACCTCCTAGTTGGACAAGTCATAGGAGGAGGTCACCTGTCTTGAAGCTTTGAGCTCGTACCTTCCTATTGTAATATCGAGCTATCCTCTGCTAGTAGCTTGCTATTCTTAAACATGTTTCATTTCTTTTTTCTTTGATGAGGTCGATGCTTGCTGAGAGTAGCTGATCATTTTCTTTTGTGTTAAAGATGGCTTTTCGGTGGGAGGTGACCTCGAGCTCGACTGGTAACACAGTTTCCATCCCGTAGACCATCGAGAAAGAGGTTTCCCCCGTGGAGTTACAAGCCGTGGTGCGATAGGCCCATAATACCATAGGTAATTCATCCACCCATGCCCCTTTCTTTGTCTCTAGTTTTTTCTTTAGGATCTGCTTTATGATTTTATTAACTACCTCTACTTGCCCATTGGTTTGAGGGTGATCCATCGATGAGAAGCTTTTTAAAATCCCAAGGTCGTCACAAAATTGGATGAATTGTTCACTGGTGAATTGTGTCCCATTATCTGACACTATCTGTTGGGGAACGCCAAATTGACAGATAATGTTATTCCAGACAAACCTTTATATTTGAGAGGAAGAAAGCTAGGTCAATTCCTTCGCTTCTACCCACTTGGTGAAGTAATCCACAGCAACCACAGTGTACTTACAGTTCCCGTGACCTATGGGAAGAGGTCCTATTAAGTCAATCCCCCAAATCGCGAAGGACCATGGGCTGACCATTTGCTAGAGGCAAGCTGGAGGAGCTCAAAGGGTGTTGGTGAACCTCTGGCATTTGTCACATCTTCTGACGAGGTCAATGGTGTCCCGTTTCACGGTTGGCCAGAAGAAGCCTTGTCGAAGGACTTTTTGGGCTAATGACAGCCCCCTAGCATGATTGTCGCAGTGTCCAATATGTATCTCCTTTAGGATGATGTCACGCTCGGGGCCATCGATGTAGCGAAGGAGTGGGGCCGAGAGACCCCTCCTGTAAAGCACATCGTCTATGATGCAATATCTTACCACTTGGAATAGGACACGATGTGCCTCTAACTTATCTTCTGGGAGCTTGCCGCTCTGAAGATATTTCATGATAGGGGTCATCCATGAATCACATATTAGAGTGGTTGTCATTACTTCCTTTTTCTATTCTATGGCGGTGGATGACAGGACTTCTATAGGAATTACTTCGATGAATTCTGTGTCCTTGGCCGTGGCCAGAGCATCTGCATGTACGTTCTGAGTTCGTGGGACCTAGCTAATTTCATGCCTTCGAAACATGCGAAGCAGTTCTTGTGTCTTCTATAGGTACATAGCCATTCTTACCCCCTTTACCTGATATTCCCCTCGTATGTGGTAGACAACTAGCTAGGAGTCACTGAAGATCCTTAAGTTCTCAGCCCGTAATTCCTTCGCAATGCGAAGTGTAGCTAGAAGCACTTCATATTTGGCTTCATTATTAGTGGCCTAAAATTCGAGTCTCAAAGCACAATGGATTTTATGCCCTTCAGGACTGATGAGTAAGACTCCTGCTCCTGCTTTATGATCACATGAAGACCCGTCGGTGTAGAACTCCCACCAAGGCTCTTCTGAGGTTCCAACCTCTTCTTCTGCTAGTCCAATAAACTCTGCTATGAAGTCGGCTAAGGCTTATCCCTTAATCATTAACCATGGTTTATAACAGATGTCAAATTGAGCGAGTTCGACTACCCACTTTAGTAATCGACTCGAGGTGTCTGCTTTCTGACGAGTTTGTTTCAATGGGTATCGAGTTGGGACCTCGATGGAATGGGCCTGGAAGTATGGTCACAATTTTCTCGACACAACCATGAGATAGTAGACGAGCTTTTCTATCGGAGTGTATTTCTCTTCAACACTTACTAGCCTTTTGCTCACATAATACACTAGGAGTTATACCCTGTTCTCCTCACAGACAAGGGCCACACTGATGGCATGTCGTGACACTCCTAAGTAGAGAATAAGGATGTCACCTTCCTATGGTTTAGAAAGAAGAGGGGCCCGACCTATATATTCCTTTAAAGATAAAAAGGCAGCTTCGTATTCCTCCGGCCACTCGAAACACTTCCCTCTTTTCAAGGCTTCAAAAAATGGCAAGCACCGGTTTATCGCTTTGGACATGAATCTACTCAAGGATGTAATTCATCCAGACAAGCTCTGGACATCCTTTGTTCCACTAAGTGACCTCATGTCTACCAGCACCTTTATTTTCTTGGGATTGGCCTCTATGCCCCTATTATTGACCATGAACCCTAGAAATTTTCTAGAAGCTACTCTGAAAGCACACTTCAACGAGTTCAACTTCATCTAGTATCTTCTCAAGATTTGGAACATTTCATCTAAGTTTTTCATGTGATCGGACACCTGCCTGGGCTTGACAAGCATATCGTCTACGTAGATCTCCATAATCTTTCCAATTTGGTCTCAAAACATTGCATTGACTAGCTGCTGGTGAGTTGCTCCAGCATTTTTAAGTCTGAAGGGCATTACCTTGTAACAATATAGCCCTTTGTCTGGGATGAATGACGTGTGCTCCTCATCCTATGGCTCCATGGGTATCTGATTGTACCCGGTGTAGGCATCCATGAAGCTGAGGAGTTAATGGCCGATCGTGGCATCTACGAGTTGATTGATTCTTGGTAGAGGGAAGCTATCTTTTGGGCAGGCCTTATTGAGATCTATAAAGTCTATACATGTCCACCATCTCCTGTTCTTCTTTCTGACCAAGACGGGGTTGGCTACCCAGACCGGGTAATGAGCCTCCCAGATGAACCCATTCGTTAATAGCCTTTCAACTTCCTCCTTCAGGGCGCAGAAGCGATCTGCAGTTAGAGGCCTTCTTTTCTGCCTTATTGGCTAATGGAGGGGGTCGATATTTAGCTTGTGCGATGCAATTTTAAGGTCGATCCCCACCATATCCTCATGGCTCTAGGCAAACACATCTATGTTTGCCCTAAGAAAGTTCATAAGCTAGCTTTTCATATCGGGAGATAGATTACCCCCAAGTTTGAGTTGTCACTGGTCACCTGCCTCACCGACCCCAATCTTTTCGATTTCTTTGACTAGTCCGATTTCTTTTTCTACTTCCCAATCTCATGGGTCAAGACTTACCTCAATTGAGTTCAAGGCTTGAGGTTCTTTATCGGTAGTCACGTCCATCTTTCTACCTCTATCTTTGATCTTAACGGCACCTTCATAATAACACCGAGCCGTGTACTACTTGCCTTTCATGCACTCGACCCCACTTACTGTGGGAAAATGGACTGTCAAAGTCCTCGTGGAAATAACCAGATCTAGGTCATTCATGGCCGATCGTCCCAGGACAATATTGTAGGTCGACGGGCAGTCCATAATCAAGAAATCGGCCAAGATGGTGGATTAGCAGTCTTTATCTCCCAAAGTGATGGGGAGTTTGATTCGTCTTATGGGGAATATTACATCATCGGTGAAACTAAAGAGAGGGTCAGGTGAGGATTCAAGGTTGCTCCAATTTAGTCCCATCTAATCAAAGCATTACTTATACATAACGTTGACCGAACTACCGGTGTCTAGCATAATTCTTCTCACCTCGGTATTGCTGACCTTGGCCCTGATAACAATAGCGTCATTGTGCGGAGATTGAATTCCCCGTTCATCATCATCTACAAAAGTGATAGACCTGGGGGCCATCTTTGCCTTCTTGCTGGACCTGTCATGCACGTTACCCTCGGACAACACGTGGCTCACGTTCCATACATATCGTTCTCGTGAACTACATGAGGTCCTAGCAATGTGTGGTCCCCCATGGATTATGTAGATGGTTCTGACCACTACTGTCTGTTTTTGCTCAGCGTTGGAAAGTGTTTGTGGTGAGTGTGGTGGAGATTGGCGACTTGGGGGCCGCGCCACATAACCCCTCAGACGGCCCTTTCGGATAAGATCTTCGATCGTATCCCTAAGAGATTTGCATTCAGAGGTTGTGTGCCCTATGCCATTGTGATAGGCACAAAACCTATTCGGGTCCCGATGCTTCGGGGGAGTTAGCAGCAGCCTTGGTCATCCGAAGTTTTCCCTATGCTTTTTCGCGATATATATTCTCTCTGGGGTGTCAGTTAGGATGCTATAGTTGCTGTGGCGACTTCGGGGTTCAGATCTCTCGACCCTAGGTCTCTTCGTGGGTTGTGTTTGTTAGATCGGGCTCAGCCAAGAAGGGGAAATTTCAAAAAAAATTTCTCAGAAACCCAAGAATGGCCGAACCCCATCTCCCCAA
>JANHAO010019503.1:0-13194 GCA_026873985.1 Saraca asoca
TTAATATTTAATATAATATTATTAAATATTAATATTATTAATATATTAAAATAAATTAATTTTATATTAATATTTAATTTTTAAGGATAATTTAATATTTCTATTTACACTGTCTTTCTATTCTTTTAATTTGTTTTCATACCAAACAGTACACATTACCTCAATAATTCCCATGACATACTAAACAAAGTAATAGACTTTCATTCTCTTTTTCATTCCCACTTCCTTTCCTCTTTCCATTCTCACTACTATTTATTCCACCCAACCAAACACCTTATTATAGAACTCTCCAAGGACGTCATCCTTTATGTATATGGTAAGGTGAAGATAAATATAAAGTTGTCTTGTATGTTAAGAGGAGAGTAATCAGATTAGTTATTTTTGGAATCTCAGTCATGCATTATATTATAGTCTATTGCTTATATAGAAAGCTTTAGATGGTGAGTATTTAATTCTGTTATTGCTAGTTTTTTGTGAAGCATTAAGCAAATCCATGGCAAGGAAAGGCTGATTTCTTTGAAGTGTGGTCAAGTTTCTAAGGATACTTTTGAACAGTCATAGTAAATGTGAGAATGTCAAGTGCATTACTTTGTTGTATATGCATTTTGGAAAGATCAGTTGACACATGATGTTGTAATGAAAGGATATAGCAAGGATGGCTATACCGATATGGGATAAGCTAGCATCAAAGGGTAATGAAGGAAGCTAAGGCTTTAGCAATGTTAAAGGCTTGTCAAGTGGCTGAAAAGTTAAATTATCCTATAATGTTTATTGAGAGTGATAGCAAAATTGTGTGGTAGATGTTATTTTTATTTTAGACTTTAGTGATCCATGGAAAATTCTAAGGATTGTAGAGGATATATACCTATTTTTCCTTTTCTTAGGTGGGTTGTAGGGCTAGTAGGGCATTTGACGAGTGAAGTTCAAGGCCTAATTAAGGTTCCTCAATAAAAAAAAAAATACTTTCTTCAAGATCTATACATGCATCTTATTTCCTAAAAATTATAAGACCTTTTTAAGAATTTGTCCTAAATGAAGTCCCTTTTAGTTTGCCCTATGCATGAACTTGTCCATCAATGGTCCATCAATCTTAGAAGATAGATGCCTATTTTTAATAGATCGTTTTAAAAATAAATAAATAAATAAATTATGCTGCACTTATGAAGATTTGATATTTTTATTTTTAAATGTCTTAAGTTTTTATTTTATATAAGGGGTCAATTCTTTGAAGAATCTAATGTTTGTTTTTATCTTGACAACTCTGACCTATCTCTATAAGGAAAAATATATTTCTCCTCTTTGGGTGGAGAACTTTAAAAAGTGGATCTTCCATCTATAAGTGAATTATCATGATCCTTAAATTCACAATTTGGAACTTATAATTAAAAAAATTAAACCCTAAATTTATTACATAACAAATAATTGAAAAAGTAAATTTTAAACTTATAATTATTCATTTGTTTTATATTCTCAACAATGATTATAATAAATCACTAAACTGTAAATGTATTTTGTAATGACTATAATGATTCATTAAGGTGCAAATGCATCTTGCATCCTAGAAAAGAAAGCTTATTGTAATAGGGGGAAATTGTATTTTCACTATATTCAAGAAATTAAGAAACTCTTTAAGTTAAGGCTGAGCAAAACAGGGTTCAGACTAAGCCTTATATAAAATTTAACATAGCACATAGGGTCTAAACTCAAGCTTAACTTAGATGTTTTTATTTTTAAAACCCAAGTCTAGCCCTGTTTTTAAACAGGGTGTCCAGACCCAACTAGTTCAGGGTTTGATTAATGACTATTTCTTTCTTTCTTTCTTTCTTTCCTTTTTTTTTTTGTTTATTTGTTTTGGTTTATTATCATTTCAAGTCAATGGTTATAAGTCCAATGTTAATTTGTGCCTTCATGTTTCATTAGTGTAGTGATTTTTTTTTCTTGCCTTGACTTTTATGTTATAAACAAATTAGGTCATTTTTTTAGTTTTATATTGGTAGGTCTTCTAGTTTTTTTTTTCTTGTTAGGCCATATATATTTGTTCATGTTATGATAAAAAAAAAGTTATTTCTAAAAATCCAAATATACATCAATTAGGCTAGATTCAAATCAATCTGATTTTTTTCATGTAAATTCAAATGCTACCCTTTTAAAAAAATTAGAGCTAATTATTTGTTTAAATTCAACCCTTAGATTTGATTATTTAGTCCAAAACCTATTTAAATCAAGCTAGAACTTGACTAAAGATTGGTTCGAGTTGCATTTTCCCATCCCTGCAAAGACAGTGAAAGAAGTAGCATTTTTTTTATCAAAAGGCAACCCCTGTATATGAACACATAACCACCATCTTCTCGTTCATTTAGATGAAGTGAAGAAATGCTGTTAAATTGGTTCTTCAAATTAACCTAATTTCTACATTTCCAAATCCCAAGGTTTTGGAATATACTTCCATAATTTGAGTTTTTCTCTGATCTCATATTTGTCTCTTGTTGCAAATCCCTTTTCTACCTAAAAGCTTTTGTAAACCCCCATTGTCCACAGATCTAATTCTTTATGTTCTTCATCATCTCAGTTCATTGACATTTTCTTTAAACTTTAGCTTAAATGCTTCAGAAAAACAATCTTTTATAGTGAATTACCTTATCAATCATTGTGCGTTCTCTCTAGAATTTATTGTTAGGACAAGAAAGAAAATAAGAGGATAGTTTGGGAATAAATGGATATGAACTGTAAGAAAGAGTTACATCATATAAGGGGGGAACACAATAGAAGATGGGGCCAAATTATAACAGAATTTTAATTTTCTCCCTCTCTCTACTCTCTTTTCTGCTTATTCTAGTAGTCAAGCCTTAACAATGTGGTATTAGAGCTCGAGGCCTCATGGGAGTTACAACAAGATCCTACAAAAAATAATTTTCACAATTTTGAGTAACAAATGTTGCAAATGCAATATAGAATTGAAAGAATTGGAGAAACACAAAAGTAAAGACAACATGAATCAATTCAACAATTCCAAAGATTAGACCAAAAGTTGGACTAGAAATTTGAACAAATATTAGAGCTAATGAGGTAACAGCACCCCCATAACCAAGAAGAGAGGTAGAACGAATGGCAAATTGGCTATAATCATGGTGGACTGGGTTATGGCTTTGACAAAGGAGGAGGCAAGGGGATATTGCCCAACCTTTCAGGGAATAATAACTGCCAAGAAAATCATTCCTCCTTTAATTCTAGAATGCCTAGAGGTAGTATAGGGGACAAATGGTGATATTTGATTGGTCGAATCTAAGGAGATGGACAAAGAGAGATGAAACAGTGTTTTATCACGACTAAGTACCTAAAGAGTAAGAATTAGAAATAGTTGTAATGTATCTTAGGGATGAAGGATTGTAACATAACAATAAGGATCTAACCTAAGGGGAATTTAAGGAAAAGTTGTGTAAAATATATGAAAATAAGAGCTGATCAAATACTAATGAGGAATTCATGTTATTAAAGCATACAACCAACAGAATGAGTATTAAGAAAAATTTAAGGAACTGAGAGCATTGGTGTTAGTATTAAATCTTTATTTCACAAAATAATACTTCAACTCCAACTTCAATGGAGGATTAAAAAAAAAGTTGAAACCAATCGTAGTGTTGAAACTTGGAACCTTGGTTGAAACATTTGATCAATTATGGTTATAAGAAATGATATTTAACAAGAATGAGTTATCCCAAAAGCCTTAAAAAATGAGGTAATTCAAGGAATTAACATGCCTCAAGGAATTCCATGAAAGGACTACAAAAATTTAGAGTTAAGGCTTGAAAACCAATTCAGAGAAAATACTAATATGAGGGGTAAACCAATGGAGGGATCAGAATTCCACAAAGCTTGCTATAGATGTAATGAGAAGTATTTCCCAGAGCATCAATGCAAATCAAGAGCTCTCAATAGTCTCATGATAGAATATGATGGTGGAAAAGGACCATATAAACATAATGGAGGCTGTGACTCAGAACTTTATTTCCTATATTGGTTAACATATAAGTAGATAATGCAAATAAATTAAGTGATTTGTATAGTTCTATTTAGGAGAAATGACTTGCGATCCTTTTATATTGAAAGAAAGAAAAAAATACATTTTTATTTTCATTCAAATCACTTTGCCATGGAAGCCTTTAGTTTTTCCTTTTATTTATGAGTTTCTATATTTTTGGTTTCTTTATATTGAGAAATTCACATTATTTTATATTTCTATGGTATATCAAATTTCGATTTTTGAATATCACATCTAATATGTTTTGCATGAGTTCCACGTCCTATAATATTTTCTCTTGTTTGACTTAATAATAATTCTATTTAAATTTTTTAATTGTCTCAAGTATGAAGCTACATAATTTTAACAACTTGAATCTCTCAAAGTAGTGATTGCATCATGGTGGAATTTGGGGTACATGATTTATAAATCAAATTCCACATAAATGGACAAGGGTGGAATCTAGATTCCATTCATTTAAAACCTCAAATTCCATCATTTTTTATTGTTTGCTTCATTTCTTAACATGGACCTTCTATTGCTTGTTTGAGTGACCCATTGCCCTTTACTTTGTTCTTTGTGATTCTTTGTAATTACCATTTGTGCATCTTCACTGTAGTTGATTTTTGCTTCCTTTCTATGTAGTTTTTCATAACATCATTTATTGGATTAACGTCATGAAAGCAAATTAGATGCTGATGTTTTCCCTTTTCTGCATATGGAATGTTTTGCATGTTCTTTAATTTTGAACTTATGACAAAGAGAATTATAAAATTGGAATGAAAGAAAAGGCAAGGTTGAAGCTAAGTTACTGCCTGATGTAATTTTTCAATTGATAATCTATCATTTTTTGCTTTTGGCATTATAGAGTCTTCAAGTTCGAGATGGGCATTGGCATAATTCATGTATTAATTGAGATAGTCATTAAGAACTTATCTATTTATTAGTGCCCTTGCCCCTTATGTCCACTAAATATTTCACTATATTATTGCAAAATTGTTAGAGATTAATAAAATTCAAGTCTGACCAAATTAAGTACTTTCTAAGTTTAAATTTGGATAGTTGTGGAATATGCCATTTTTTTCAAGTTGTCTATCCATACACAAAATGCACATTTTTGTCATGGAAACACTAAAATTCACTATCAATAATTTGTTTCTTATAGCTCAAATTTGTCCTCTTTGTCGTGGTTTTAAGTGTTTTCTTTGCAAAGTTACCCACAAATGAGTTTGTAAGCTCAAATGATGATTTTCTCATATTATTTGAAAGATCAAAGTGAAACAACTCAATAAAGGTTATTTTATTGAAAATAAATATCACTTAATTTTATTTATCTTAGTAAATTGCACAAAAAGGCAATTTCATAATAAATTATTGCATATGAAAAAAAAAGGTGAATGTAATTTCTAAAAGTAGAAAGGCATCCGTAATTAAACAAAACTTCGATAGAGGTGAATGTGAATTCTCCTTTTTACATAATTGTCTTTGAGGGAAAACCTAAAAAAGACATTGTAATGTAGATTGAGCTTGTTATCTCTCCATTATATTATAATATATTCAATTCTAGGAATAGGTTTCTTTTCAATAAAATTGCACTCTATGTCCTTATAGTTTTGTGATTTTTTGAGATAGGTTCCTATACTTTAAAAGTCTCGAATTGGATACTTATTGAAAAATTATAATTAGATACTTGACGCCAACATTTTTTTCCAAGTAGAATGATATGGCTAATAGTTACTAACCGGGCCTTGTGCTTTCGATCGTGTAACTGGCTTGCCAAATACAAATCAAATCACATGAGCACTTAAAGCTAAGTATATGTCACATGATTACACATAACCTTCAATCTAAAATGCCTAAATTGACATCTTTCAAAGATTAGGGCTTAAGCCATATGGAGTTCTCCGTTTCTTGGGCAAGCATAGAGACTGAAATCTCTAACTTAAGCAACAACGAAAGGCATTGACATTTATGTGGTTGTGGCAGACAATTACTCTTATTGACCTCGAAGACTTAAACTAACCCAAGAAAAAGATTCCTTAGGTGTCGAAACTATAAGGTAAAATCCATGTAAACCTCTGCCATTTGTTATCCTTTTAGTCCTTTACTCATCTTCCCTTTTTTCCTACAAGCCTTTACTTGTGTGCGTGGTTTAAATGGGTAAACAACTCTATTCAAGATTGGACTAAGGAGATTATTTTAGAGCAAGAAGTTGAAATATGCTTCCTAAAGAATACTATGAAGAACCTCAAAATTTAGCTCTTATGTCCATTGGTGTTGTAGGTGTTTATTGTGGTATGGTGGTTGTGTTTTAAGAAGGGATATTAGTATAGGGTAAATTTGTAATTGATGGGATTTTGTAGTTTATTTTGTATTAATACAACTACTACTTGTTGTTATATTTGGATACCAAAATATTACAACATAAACCATTGTTTTGGTTAAATGAAATTGTTTAGAATTTCCCTTTTTTTTAAATGAATTATAGTTTATTTTGAGCTGATATAGTTTATTTTGAATGAATTGTTATTTTTAGTTGCAAGGTTTGTTTGAAAACCAATGCAATTTATCAAAATCATTGTCATAATTTACAAGACTTAAATGACATAATTAACTAAAAATTTGAATAAATTAAAGACAAAATAATAGTGGAAGAAACCTAATAAATTATAATAAACAAATTGAAGTAAAAAAATTGAAGACAAACATTGCACTGAATTGTAACTTAAACCATAAAATAACTATGAATAAATAACTTAGACCAAATGTCAACATTGCCACTATGAAGTGTTTTAATTGACACCAAATGCCTACTTAAACAAAGCATATGTTCAACTGGTCCTAACATCACTATGCAATTGTATTAGACAACTAAAAGGTGAATGGGGCCAAAAAAAAGCAAAAAGTGAGGCAACTAATGCATCATAGTTGACTGGTAAGAGGTGGTTAGAAAGGATTTATCAGCTTCTATGTTCTATTAAAGCCTACATTTGCCTTCCTTATTGTTCCTTGCCTTTTGTTGCTTTATCCTTAGCTACATTCTCTAGTGGTGTCGCCTTTGCCATAGGCCCCCTAACTACTGTCTTTGGCCTTACTACACTTGCCTTTGCAGTAGCCCTCTTTTTAAAGCTCCGCTTACTTGTATTGTTGTTAACTCCCTTAGCTATATATATATTCTTTAATTGTGGCCATATTACTAGCATTTTGAACATCTCAAGCTTATTCCAACCCTCTTTAGCTTATGAGTAGGCTCTAGTTTATCAAGCTCCTTTCTCCTCAATGTCCTTGGTCTATCTGGTAGTCTTCTATCTCTTGGAAGCAAAATAAGACCTTTGGTTGAAACAGGCTACATATTTTCTCCATTTACAAGTTGTATAACAAGTTCATAACAAGCCTTGTAGTAAATAGGGCAATAGTAGTTGTTTATGTAGTTTGCTAGCTCATATCCCATATAGAAAATGCATGCGTAAGCATGTCTGCAAGGTAAGCTATTTAGCTTCCAAAAGTTACAACTGTAACTCCCACATGGTAGGTCCTTAACAAATTCTTCTAAATAATTATCAACCTCAAATTTGTAACCTCCAACCCATTTTCCTGATTCTCTTATTTCATTTTTTGACCTCTTCAATGGTTTAGGAGTCACCTTCCCCTTGAATGGCTTACCTTTAACTCTTTTTTAGCAAATCTAAACATCTAGTAACATTTTATTCAATTTAGCATTGTTATGATTGGTTTGTCTCTTGTTTGTAATATTTTTCCATTCAAAGCCTCCCAGACATTATTCATGATCATGTCATTGACTACTGTGAAAGAGAGATTTGACCTGACTTATTATTTTCATTCAATCTCTATCAAATGATTGTAAGCTTTAGCCTTTACTTTCTTTAATTGCTCCATATTATGCTCCCATTACCTTCTGTATGTTGCTTTTCCAATAGCCAAAACTAAGTTTCTTATCACAGCTCCTTGATAACAAAATATTTCACTCATTTATTTGTCCTCTTACTTAGCATTTTAAAGGCCAAAATGATTTACTTTCAGTTATGTTAATGTGTATTTATGATTTGGTGCCAATTAGAATCAATTTGGAAAATTCTACATAATTGGCCATTTTGAGCAGTTTCTGTAATCTAGTCATAACTCGAGCTACACTTGTCCAATTGATATAATTCTTATCTTTTAGGAAATCTAAGATATAGCTCTACAAACTTCATGAGACCTCCAAGGCTGAATCATACAATTGGCTATCTGAATTTGGAGTTGAAACCAAGACCAGAATATTATCTCAGGTAGCTTGACCTTTATGCACTAATCAGACCATAACTGGAGTTACAGAGGTCCAATTAAGGTGAAACAAAGCCCAATTGGAAGCTGAGACATAAACCCACACTTCCTATGAAAATTTCCTGAGTTGAAAATGTCATTATGGGCATGAAAAATGAGCTGTAATAGAGAGGCAGAAATGCTACAAAAATGGGCTCTGTAGAATTGGAATTTTAAAGCCCCAAATTGGCATGAATCTTGAGCCCAAATAACCATCCTTTGATCCAACAAACACTCAGCCAGCTGAAGACTCAAAAGTCAGAAGAAAAAGTAGGAAATGTAGTCTGCAAAAATGCACAGCACGTAATGGCAGAGGCAGCAGACTACACTAGCCATCATGCCTACTTACCTACTAGCATGCTGCCCTTTCCTTTTACCCGGGCAAACTCCTTCTTATTAGAGTCTTTTGCTTTAGTTTTGTATGTAGTTTTTAGGATAGTTTAAGTATGTTTTTTGTGGAGGTTGGGAGCAAGGGTTTGCTCCCCTCTTTTCTATATTTTTCAGCCTCCATGGAAGGCTAACTTTGTAACTATCCGAAGGTTGACACTTGAAGATTAATGTAGAGATCTTGTTTCTTCATTTTGGCATCCAATTGCTGGTCACTTCTTTCCTTCTTCCTCTCTATTTTTATTGCAATATCTGACTTAAATAGATCCATTTGATTTAGATATTAATATGGTTATTGAGATCTTGATAATTAATTGTAGAAGAGGACAGGAAAACCAAGTAATGCATTGAAATCTTAATAGATTACTTGTGGTTGAGTTTTGCATGAAACTCATTAATCATTTCAGGGATCCTTGTTATGATTATCAACAATTGAATGAATATTTAATAATCTAGAAAACATTAATCTCAAGTTAATTCCCTTGGCTGGTTGCTTTATTGTTTGTGTTTTCATTTTTGTTAGTGTAGTTAGCTATTAGAGTAGTTTCTGTTAGATTAAGTTCTGCCAACCCCCCCCCCCATTTCTAGCTCCTAATATGATTGGTAACATTATCTTAAAATGATCCAAAGGCTTAACCCAGTGTTGCCTATACTACAAGTAGTTAGGTAGCTTTGATTTATAAATTTCTAATTTGATCAATGTCGACAGTCATAAATCATTCCTCTACCAACTTTTTTCTTTTGTTGACACAAATATACCTCACACAATATATGTTTCACCGAAACAAATTAAGACTTAAATTAAGTTCAGTAAAGGTAGCCAACAATCAGCCATAACAAATAAACATAAAACTATTAAACATCATAATTACCTATGGATAACCTTTACCATCCTATCATTAACCCATTCAACCTTAGGAATAAGACTGTGCAATTTCAAAAAAGCAGGAAAACATCATTCAATATATAAACTTTTTATTCAATATCATTAACTCATTTACAAAATCAAGTAAAAAAAAAAGTCAAATACATTTTGCTAGTTAAAAATAAACACCCATCTTCTTTCACCATCTTTTAAGAGAATCATTAGAAACCAAAGCCAAGAATCCTTTGTCTCAAACTCCACTACGGCAACTGCTAGGGGAAGTATTGATTATTTGGACCCTTAACTATTATAACCAATAGTTGTCCCCGGTATATACCCTTTAAATGACAACCACCAAACCCATTGATTAGCCTATAAGCAGTTACAAACCCCTAGTTCATAGCATTCAAGCACATATAAAATCTAAAAAATTTAGGCTCCTCCTTTAAGCTCACTCTATCTAGCATTAGCTTCATTGTTGAACTAGGATTAACCTTTAACAACTATTCAGCATAAACCTACAATTCTATATATTGTTCATCATACTTCCCATTCATCCTTTCTAGTGCCTTTCTCCTAGTTAGTATGCTTTATTAATTGAAATTTCACACATATATTTCTTCTTAACCATTTTGTAAAATGTGCTTTTTATTATCTTCTTAGCCACCTAATCATATGAGACCAAGTGTCCCTTAAAAATCTTCATACATGTATGCTTACTTTTTAAAGTTTTCAACCTAAATGTATCACTTCATCCCACTTTACTTTCAAAATAAAGTCATTCACAATTTTTAGCTCTACATTTAACCTTACACCTTAACTTGTCATTAGGCTTCATCACAACATCTCTTCCACTGAGAAGGCACCACTCTTTCATAGCAATCCTAAATTCTTCAATAGATGTAAATTCTAACCTTTTCTTCCTCTAAAAAGTTGCACTTATTTTAGTAGGATTATACTTGGGCTACTTTGGATATAGGGGCTCTTTAATTTCACCTTCTAAATTTAAGTCAACATTGTCTAGTGGATTAGTATCATAGTCACTCTTTAATGGTTCATTAACTAGATGAAATTAGATAATCTTGAATGGAAACCATTTTTTTAGTCATCAACAACTTGTTCTGTTACCTCTTCTTCAATTTGTTTCCCCTTATTTTCTTCATCCCTAACCCTTGCATCAATAGCAGCAAGCACAGATCCTTCCACATTTGGATCTACATTATTGTTAAAGTAATCATTATCTGCACTGTCATGAAATACTACGTTCTCCCCTACACTACTGTCATTGCTCCTTTCTTCATACTCTTCCTCACCATCATCACTTCCATCTGCATCTACCTTAACAAAGTTTTCAACTCCATCCTTATTGTCCCTCTAACTAACACTAACACTGCCTTAGATAATGGGTTTTGTTTTAGTCAACACAACACCATTTCCATGATCATATCTATGAAAAACAAAAGCATCAGCATTTTTCATTTCCCTCTATAAAACAATCCTAGTTAAAGTAAGTGCATCATTGTCATCTTGTTTCCACAAACCGATCTAGCTTATGTTCATGAGTAGCATGATAGATTTTCACTGTCCCTTTATACTCCAAAACCTTAAGTGTAGCAGTTAACTTTTGAAGGGACAACTCCTTTTATTTGTAATCTCTTAAAACATATTTCCTACAGCCAATATAACATAAAAAATCTGGACCTAACCAGCTCACCCTATGGTTAATTGTTAACTAAAATGTAGCATCACTCATCAAATCTAACTTCAAAATTGCAATTTTTCACAAATGTCATTTTCCAAATTAATACACTAGAAAAAAATTAACTCAAATTAATATTTTTTTAAGAATAAAATCAATATAGTTAAGGGTGAAATTAATGTTATTTAATAGTGGTTGAGTTGGTTCCTATCATAAATAAATCATATTACTTTGGGCTAAAACCACCATTATACTTGCATTAAAAAGGCACTAACAATCAACAAAACCCATAAAAAATAATGAAGTTTGTGCGCATATCTCAAACAAAATGGATGAATAAACAATGTAATAGCGAACAAAAAGCTTTAGCAAACAGGGAATGGAAGGATAAAAGCTACCTAGCTTACCTTGATCCTACCACATCTTTGGTCGCATTCTATCACATACTTCTCTTGTCAACTCTAACGCACAAAAGCTACAAAAAGACAAGGACTTTCTGAAAGAATTCTAAGGCAATAAAGTGTGAGAATTTAATGAAAATTAAGGCTTTCAATGTTTCTTTTCTAAATAAATTTAAAGGGATAGATATTTTTGTCAAAAAAAAAATGAAGGGAATGGGATGCATGTCAACTTCAACCTAAGTCTCCTCGTCAACATTTCATAAGGCCTGGTCAGCCACCATTAGCCACATCATTGTTCTTGGACGGAATGCTAACATTGTATAGCCAATTATAAATTTCAACAGATGTAAATATTCTCAAAACTTTTAAATTGTAAAGATTTATTTCAAAAAATCATAAAATTATAATGATCAAAAGTGTAATTTTACCTTTTTTTTAGCATAATTTTACGTAAGTATGATTCATTTAAAGGAATCTAATTCCATAAATGACTTATTTAAAGTGTTTTCCTATGGTTTATACCAATAATAGTTGTTCACAAAAGTTTTAATTTTGTATAAACCTTTTTGTGTAACAAGTGTGTATAAAGATTTATATTTTTATTTACTTTTAATGTAAATCAATTTTATATTATTATTTAGGGTGCAATTGTGAGAGCTTATCTACAGCTTATATTTGAGCTTATCTTATAATATAAGCACTTTAGATAAAAAATTTAAGTGTTTGTTTAAATTTATGAAAATAACTTATGACCCTTTAATAAGCCCATTTGAGCTTATTTTGATAAGCTTCATGGAAAAACTTATGAAAAAGAGCTTATTGAATCTTATAGGCATAAGTACTTAATTAAGTTATTTTCCCAAACGGACCCTTATTCATGTATTATCATATTATTTAAAAATTGTTAAATTCTCCTACTTTAGTAAAAGTTCCCGCTTATACTTTTTTTTTTTTTCAATTATGAGATATTTTCCTATTTAACCATAATGTAACTTTACATCAATAATAAATAAATTTAAAAATTGATTTACATCACTTTAAACCTTAAGTCACAGAATCAACTGCCGGTATTTATTTACAAATATATGATTTTTATTTTTTATTATATATTAAATAGTAAAATAACAAATTCTTATCTATTTATGGGAAATTAATTTTTTTGGTCTAAATGGAAAATTATATTTGATATTTTGTTTTTATATAATGGGCTGATTCTTGGACCGACCTTACATATATGGTTCGTATGATCACTGGCCGTTTCAGAGTGGTGGGTTTTCCAAATATTATATAATTATATTAGTTGTTGTACCAGGCCCCATATTTGAGAGAGAAAAAAAGAAAAAAAAAATTCTCAAATCGTATGAAACCCTAAGATGTCTTCTATATATGTGGTTGTGGACACACAGCCGTCGTCTGCTCAGATCGTACTTGTACAGAGTGATGCTGTAAAAATTGCTTCTTCAGACCAACCCCATTTCTTCTTCTTCTTTCCCGAATCCTA
>JANHAO010019504.1:0-13190 GCA_026873985.1 Saraca asoca
TAGCGGAGTTATAAACCTTACTACTCTTGTTTCCATTTATATTCTTAAAATCAAGGATCAAATTTTTTATGGATTATGTTATGAGTATTTTAGGAATCGTACAAAATGGTATGGCAGGAGTCCAATGGAGTAGCCCAGCAGAGAAGGATCCGGCCCATTTCGGAGCAAGGTCACAGGGGTTTGCCAACAGATCACCCAGCATGAGCTCAAGTCGTTGAGCGAGCTACCCCAAGCATAAATATGGAATCCTGGAAATCAGTTAGCACCTTGATGCGCATATTCCCAAATGATAAATTAGCCCCCAAAACAAACACATCAACCACCAACAGTCCGACAGTGAATTACCAAGCATTTATTACCCATCAAGCATTTATTACTCGATATGACAGAATAGACATATTTGTAATTTATCAAATTATATTTGTAACCTTTATTACTTCCATAAATAGGAAACGAAATCATTGTAACAAGGAGAGAATGGAAAATATATATAGAAACTCTGCCAAAATAGTGAGAGAACATTTGTACCTTGCTCTACTGGTCTGAATAGTAAAACAACCACACAAAAGCCAATAAAATCACCGTACACGTAGGGGTTACACTGACTTTAGCCAAACTATATTAAAAACCTTCAATGTTCATCTTGTTCTTCCTTCCTCTTACTCTTGCTATTTTCTTGCTTTTTTATGTTTTTTTTTTACAGTAGTTTGGGTTCCAAAACCTTTGATTGACTGATTATCAAAATCGAACGTCAACATTTTGGCATGCCTAGTGGGACTTGAACTGCTTTTCTGTTGGCACATCAGCCAACTGAGATGGCAAGAGGAAGAACAACCAGGAACTCTGATATCGTCGTTAACCAGCTAGGTGGCCATGAAGAATAGTAACAAAACACGCTAAAAGATGGAAACCCCTTCCCAGCCAGCACTTTTTCTGTTCCCCCAGAAGTTGACGGTGTTCAAGCATTGCATCAATGCCAATAAGTACTTCAGAATATAGTCAGAAGACTTACCGATGCAGTTGCAGCGCTAGCCTAAGTGCACACCCATGGGGTTTAAAAATTGGCCGAAGTTATTGTGGCCGAAAGAATAGATCGGGGGCTACAGAGAGAAGTGTTAGTCCGAAAAGAGAAGCCAGCTGGAGAGGGGCCTCAACGAGTAAACTCAGCTCGTTTCACCAACTCATGACCTGAATCTTAGGATCACTGAACTCATAAGCATAATGGAAATCAACGACCTGGGAGCTCACATCATACATAGGGCTTAAATACAGGTCGTGACAGTGCCAAGGGTCAATGATCTAAGATGCAGGATTCGATGATGGAGGAGCTGTTACAGAGGGTACAACAATTGGAGAAACGTCCCTCACCTTGGGATCAGTCAAATCACTACAAGGAGATCCAAGGAGATTGAGACAGAACCTTTTCCCTACAGATTCAAGGTTCTTGCCATCCCACCATATAATGGTAGAAGTGATCCGTATGACCATTTGGATGCTTTCAACATCCAGATGGACCTTTAGATGACTAACCCTTTAGTTAAATGCCACGTTTTCCTAGTTACTCTTGGAGATGTACCCCATACATGGTTCAAAAATCTTCCAGCTCATAGCATTAGTGGCTGGAAAAAGTGTCAAAAAAGATTCATCGATCAATATAGAGCTTCCCGGAGGCAGCTCGCACTATCTTGTCACCTTGTAACAATTTTTGAACAAAAGGATAAGTCGCTAAAAGATCATATTACAAGATTTCGTTTTGAGGTGAACAACATAGAGACCCCTTTTGATCATAGCATCTTAATAGCGATCTCAGCAGGGCTTCCTAAAGACAGAAAGTTGTATGAAAACATATACAAATCCCCGATGAGAGATTTAGGAGAATTCTATGAGCGAGCTACTAAGGAAATCAAATGGGAGGAGACCTTCGGTCCAAGAAGGCTCGGACAGAAGAATGAGATGAATAGCTCTACTTTCAGCTAGAACAAAAGAGAGAGCAATCGTAAGAAAGGCAGAGTAGGCCAAAATGATGATGCCAACATCTAACCCGCAAAGAAGGCAAGGAGAGAGCAACCTCAATCAAAAGGTCGCCACGACAATTACAGTATCCTTTCTGATATCTTGGAGAGGATATATGCAGCGAAAAAGCATAAGGAGGACTTTGGACAACTTAGACCCCTAAAGACCCCATATAAGTGTAAGGATACTGGTAGGTTTTGTGCTTACCATAATAACATCAAGCACAACATGTCCAAGTGCAGGTTGCTCAAGGACGCTATTGAGGACTTGATCAGCAGAGGTCACTTAAGGGATTACGTGATACAACCTACTAAATAATGACCTCAATGCCTTTAGTAACCAGTGCAACAACCATCTTAGCAGGTTGAGCAGGAACAAATGCCCATGATGAGGACCATCTTCACAATCCATGGTGGGCCACACATCACAGGCACTTCACGTAGGTCACATGAAGGTTATGTGAGAAGTGCAAGCCATATTTTGTTTATGGGTTATAAATTTAGGAGACTCACCAAGAAAGCTAGGACCACCTCTAAATGCATCATTTTCATGGACAACAATGCATGGGGGATTCAATCCCCCCTATAACAATGCACTTATCATCCGGGCCAAGATTGACAATGCCAAAATGCGAAGGATCATGCTAGACAATGGTAGCTTGGTCAACATTTTGTACAAGAAGTGCTATAAACAGATGAGACTAAGTGAAGGTGACTTGAAATGTTCCCTAGAGCCTTTTTTTAGTTTCATAGGGGACATGATATTTCTAGTAGGGTAGGTTAGACTTCCTCTCACCCTAGGAGACTCAGAGTGCCAGGCTACCATCCTGGCAGACTTTATAATTGTTAATTACCCTTCAGTGTACAATGTGGTGCTGGGACATCCTATAATGAATGATTTGGACATGGTCATGTCCACTAGGACACTAACTATATGGTTCCTAACCCCCATGGAGTCGGGTATGTGTGAGGTGAGTAGTATAGAGCCTGAAATTGTTATAAAAATGTTGTTAAGATCGGGAAAGGCAGAAAAGGGTTGACTTGGTCTCTGGCAGAGAATCTCAAGCTCTGAGCATGATAAGGGTTAGTTATGATCTCGACCCTCATAACTTGCACACCGATAAAGAAACTGGCCCCATGAAGGCACTTGAGGACATACAGGTTAGCGAAGTAGATCTTGAGAGATGCCTTAAGCTGGGAAAGAACTTGCCTCCTGACATGAAGGCCCAGCTCTCATAATTCCTTAAGACGACTCTAGATATTTTTGCTTAGAATCATGAAGATATGGTGGGGATTGATCTTAAGATTATGTTACATAAATTAAATATTGATCCTCACCACAAGCCAATTTGTTAAAAGAGAAGACCATTGACTGTCAAGCAATCTATCACTCTAAAGGAGAAGGTGGACAAACTCCTAGTTAACAAGTTCATCTGAGAGGTTCACTACCCGACCTGGATGGCTAATCTTGTATTGGTGAAAAAGAAAAGTAGGAAATGAAGGACATGCATTAATTTCACTGATCTCAACAAAGCCTGTCTAAAAGATAGCTTCCCTTTGCCAAGGATTGATCAGCTCGTTGATGCAATAACTGGGCACCAGCTTCTCAGCTTTATGGATGCTTATTCAGGGTACAACCAAATATGCATGGAACCCCGGGATGAAGAGTACACCTCATTCATCACGGATCGTGGGTTGTATTACTATAAGGTGATGCCCTTTGAACTAAAAAATGCAAGAGCTACCTACTAGCGGCTAGTTAACACAATGTTCAAAGAGTAGATTAGGAAGACTATGGAGGTTTACATGGATGACATGCTTATAAAGTCTAAACAGGTGGGTGATCATGTGAGAGACCTTGACGAAATGTTTCAAATTTTAAGGAAATACCATATGAAATTGAATCTGCTTAAGTGTACATTTGGAATGGCTTTGGGAAAGTTTCTCGAGTTCATGGTTAACATTAAAGGAATTGAAGAGAACCTAGAAAAGATTAAGACACTCATTGACATGAGGTCTCTAACCGAGGTCAAGGAAGTGCAGTGTCTAACTGGTCAGGTTGTGGCACTTAACAAATTCATTTCTAAAGCAACAGATAAATGTATACCCTTCTTTGATGTTCTGAGGAAGGTCGAATGGTTTGAATGGACTGAAAAATGTGAGACTCCTTTCTAGCACTTGAAAGAATATATGAGCCAAGCTTCACTACTATCTAAGCCGTAAGAGGCTGAAAAGCTCATTCTTTACTTAGAAGTATCCTAGCATGTTATCAGCGTAGCCCTGGTTCGATATGAAAACGGAGCTCTACTTTGATCTATTATGTGAGCAAAAGACTGTTGAACGCGGTGGTGAATTATACACCTATAGAAAAGCTCGCTTACTATCTCGTGATCGTTTCTAGGAAATTGTGACCTTACTTTCAAGTGCACACTATTAAGGTGCTTACTAAGTACCCATTGAGGTAGACCTTACAAAAAAATTGACACTTCAAGTTGCCTGCTCAAGTAAGCCATCAAGCTAGCCAAGTTTGACATTTGATATAGGCCAAAGTCAACGATCAAGGGACATGCCTTAGCGGACTTTATTGTAGAGTTTATCAGACCTATGGAGAAGGAAATTAAGACTTCAAAAGATCCATGGTGGGAATTTTACATAGATTGGTCTTCATATGAGTAGAAGGCGGGGCTAGGAATACTTTTAATCAGCCCGGAGGGTCACGAAATCCTTTGTGCACTGAGACTTGAATTCTAAGCTACCAATAATGACGCTGAATATGAGGTGTTGCTTGCAAGACTTCATTTAGCAAGGGAAATATGAGCTAAAAACTTAAGAATATTCAGCGACTCTCAACTCATAGTCTATCATATAAAGGGCGAGTATCAGGCAAAGGGATCGAAGATATCTATCTACCTTTAGAAGGTTTAAGAGTTACTTAACAATTTCCTGAGGCACGAGATTAATCAGGTCCTGTGAGCTTAAAATGCACATGTAAATACACTAGCTCACTTAGACGTAACCAAGGACACAGATTTCTCAAGTGCAATCCCGATGGAAACTCTTCCATCACCAAGCATCGAACTGAAAGATGTCATGATGACAACTGTTGTGGCATAAAGCTCGTGGATGAACCTAATCTTGAAATATTTATGAGATGACAAGTTACCAAATGATAAGTTGCAAGCACACCGAATGCGAGCTCGAGCTACTAGATACTGCATCATCGATGGCATGCTTTATAGAAGGGGTTTCTCCGCTCCACTCCTCAAATGCATCGATGGCCCTGATTGTGACACTGTCCTCGAGGACATTCACACCAGTCATTATGGAGACATTGCTGAGGGATTGTCTCTAGCTCAAAAAGCACTTCGACAGGGGTTCTACTGGCTAACCATGAAATGGCATGCAATCAACCTTGTTAGATGATATAATAAGTGTCAGAGGTTTGTTAAGGTTTCATGAGCTCCTCTAGCCTACCTTCAACAAATGGTTAGCCCTTGGCCCTTTGCAATATGAGGAATCAATCTAATTGGGCCTCTCCCTATAAGCCGTAGGAGTTGCAAACATGCAGTAATGGCTGTTAACTATTTCACGAAGTGGGCTGAAGTGAAATAATTGGCTAAAATCTCCTCTTCAAAAATCAAAAAGTTCATCTAGAATAATATTATCTGTAAGTTCGGGATTCCTTAGTAGATTATAACAGATAATGGGACCCAGTTCACCAACGAGCAATTTATCAAGTTCTACAATAACCTCGGGATTGTAAAAAGCTTCTCGATAGTAGACTATCCTCACACCAATGGGTAAGTCAAAGCTATTAACAAGACCATCAAGTAGATTTTGAAGACCAAACTAGAGGCCAGGAAGGGAGCATGGGTAGACGAGTTACCAAAAGTACTCTGGGCTTATAGAACTACAACTCACAACACCACAGGGGAGACTCCTTTCTCGATGGTTTATGATACTAAAGCAATGATACCAATGGAGTTTGAAGTAACTTCACACCGAAGGGCTCCTTTCAATTGGAGGATAATAACTAACTGCTCGGTGCAAACCTTGACCTCGTTAAAGAAGCAAAGGACATACCGTGTCTCAGGGTCGCGAGGCATTATAACTATAAGGTCCAAGCTCGTAGCTATAAGGTAGGCAATCTCATGCTGCGCCTTATTTTATCGGGAGCTTGCAAGGCCAGTGATGAGATGCTTGGACCGAAATGGGAAGGTTTATTCATAATAAAGGAGAATTTGGTAAACGGGGCTTATCACTTATCAAATGTAGATGGAGCTAAAATCCCCTAAGCCTGGAACACCAAACACCTTTGACCATATTATTAATAAGTTCAACCTCAACTCTGTAATTCTGTATATTATTCAAATTTCAATAAAAATGCGCAAAAGATTTCCTATTCTATGTGTACTCTCCTACATATCTTTAGAATGTTATTTCTAAGGCAAACTGATTTCAAAATAAATTCGATCAGAACCCCGTTTATACTGCATTCAAGTTGCTAACTCAACCAGCCATCCTGGGAGCTATAAATACCATCACTTACTAAGCATTTAGGCATGAAGCCATGACTTGCTACTAGAGTACTCAAATATTTTGACTTGGCAAAAATCCCGAGAAGTAGTCAATCAAGACGAACAACAGATTTAAGCAAATTCATCTCAGAATAAGTAATTCATACAAGTTCATCATAGAATAATAACTGCTAGTACAGATAATTATCTAGTCAGAATATATCTAAATGCGCTAAAAAAAAAGTACAAGTCAAGGATATAGTGACACAATCTACGAAAAGGTCAGGGGCATAGGTAGATCTTGATGGACAAAAGAGTCAGCAAAGGGTGCAGGCGAGTTCTCTATCATCTGTTCTTCAGCTCCCACTGTGGCTCTTTCTTTGACTAACGAGCCGTCTTCGATCTAAGTGTTATTTTGAGTAGGAGGACCTCCACCACCAACTTCTATACCTGGGATCGAATTTGCCTTTGCATCCTTTATGAAATGCTAAATAATTACCTCAACGTCTCTACCAAAGAATGTGAAATCCATGCTCAGATGTTTTTGCCACAGGGTAAATAGAAAGCTATCAGTGGTGTTTGAGATTGCTGCATCCTCAACCTACATGACTAGGGCGGTGGTCTCCCCTCTAATTTAAGTAACTTCATGCTCAACTCATGTAGCCTTGTCTTCAGCCCAGGTGGCCCTATCCTCTATACGGGCTGCTCTTTCTCTGGCAGTTTCTTCCTTCTTTTTAGTGATCTCAGCCTGTATCGCTACCACTTCTAGCTCGCTTTGCGATTGTTTCAAATCTTCAATCGTTTTACAAAGCCTCAAGATCAAGCTGGTCATCTTGCAAAGCAACATGTCCTTGGCCTCCTTTTTTATGGCCTTAACACCCCGCAACTGGGTCTCAGCACATTCTAGTTTCTTCCTTAACTCCATTGCTTCCATGGTCAGAGTAGCCATGTCACTCTTGAGCTCCCTCCACTCTTCTTCCCAGATTATGATCTGGTCGCTTAACTTTATTGTCTCCAATATGCCCTGAAAAGACCAAAATGGTTAGATCATCTGTCAAGGAATGTAAAATGAAAGTGAAAAATGAAGAATGATGCTAACCAGCAAATAATGGCAAACTATTATGCTCGCCAAAGCGCTACCACATATCTCCTCATATTCTTATGCCTTTGTGCAGGTCCCTAAAACTTGATCCACATGTCTATGAAGAAACTCATAGTATATCAGTGTCTTGGGGCCTAGGCCTTTTAGTAGGTTCCTTGGTGTGTCATTGGACTCCTCTTCTAAGTTGACAGAGATCTCTTTCCCCTTGTCTACTCTCTATTTCTTGGAAGGGGGCTTGTCTAGAGTTTTCTTCCTAAGGTCAAAAGACCTCATTGGCTCTCTCATGACCTCAAACGATTCCAGCTATGAGATAGGGATTGGTACCAATAAAGTCTCCATAGCCGTCGAGGAGGAAGGACAGCTAACGAGAGCAGAAGTTGAAGTGGCATCAGGCTTTGACTTAGCTGAAGGGAGAGGTTTGGTAAAATTTAGTCTCCCTATATCACTGCATTCCATAAAATTTGCTAGAGGGACCTTTTTGTACCCATAAGCTCCAATATCTTGTGAGCTGTCAAGAAGCTCAGTGTCGAGACTAGGTGAGAGCCCTTGCGCCCGCAGAAGCTCTTCGTCAAATTTCAGGTCATTCTGAAAATCTCCAGAAGCAGTGAAGTGCTCGAGCACCTCAATCTCTGTTGCCCTTAGCTCTAGTCTCTCCCTCCCAACTCCATTTGCAAGGACACAACAAAAGTTTAGATTTCAAACAAAGTGAAATAAGTGACCAGGCTAACTTGCATCCCACTAGCTCGCTTACCGGGACTCAACACAAATGAAAAGTTTTGAAGTTGGCTCAAGGAAAAACAAGAAACGTAAAATCAATGGGTCTTATAATTCTTGACATTGGATTTCTCCTTTGCATCCCCTTGAGAAAGAATTTTCTTATATTTAGATGGACGAGCTGAGAGGTAGTAAATCCTTTCTTGCGGTTTGATGCTTTTGATACTATAAAGATTGGAAAAGACTCTAACCAAGGGGGGAGTAAGGCTATTCTTAAGATAAATAAGCATTAGAGAAGTCAGCTGGGAGTATGAATTCGAAGTTAGCTGAAAGAGGGAAGGTTTTAGTTCGTTCAAAAAAATCAATTACATAAGGGGACCGAAAATCTAAATCCAGCACCACGATGTTGGATACTAATTGCTATAAATTTTAAAGGAGAAAGAGCAGCATAGTTATTGTGAGAAGGTGCCAGGATGCAGTAACCCTTTGGGAAATGGTATGCTTAAGCTCTTCCTTCCAGCTCACTGAACTTGACACTTGAAGAGTGAGGAGTAAGGGGGGAATGAGCTACAGACCCCACGGGTCTAGGGCAAGTTATAAACTCCTTAGTGACCTCACTGCTTCAAGAGGTCACCTCTCCTACGAGACGAAGAAGCTCCCCGCTCCCTTCGGAAGACTCAATATTTTCAGTTCTTATTACGTGATAACGGCATCTATGAGGTGGAGACATCTATATAAAGAAAAAGGAATGATTAGGTCACTAAAGGCAGACCGACCCTCACTATCAAAAAATTACCTTAACAAAAGTCCTTCTATGTGAAAGGTTGTATACACCTCGGGTCACCAAGATCCAAACTCTAGACACACACAGTAGAGGGGGACTCAACTATTGGGCCACCAAAGCCCAGAAAACCAATGGAAGACTTAAACAACAATTAGAAACCCTAGTATCTACTGACAATTCAACCAGACAAACTGGACACAATGAAAAGGAAGGCATGGGTAAGGAAGTTTGACCAGCGTTCTAGATCTTATTAGCAATAAACAAACAAAACTCACAGATTGCAAATGACAAGCTATAGCTTTTTGACTACAATTCAACTAACTCATACTTAAAGACACTGCTCTCATGCAACCTTCCACTTAACATGCATGCGACTAACTTTCTGCCTATGTACTTGACCTCGTGCCAGTCAAGGTGCACCTAATCGCCCACTAAGCACGTAACTCATATCAACTCAGACACACCTAATCACCCATTGAGCACGAGATCTCGTGTCAGTCTGGGCACACTTAATCACCCACTAAGCACACAACTCGCATCAGCTCGGGCGCACCTAATCACCCTCTGAGAATGTGACCTTTTCCAGTTTAAGCACACCTAATTGCCTACTGAGCTCACAATTCACATCAACTCAAGTGCACCTAATCACTCACCAAGCATGCAACTTGTATCAGCTCAGGTGCACTTAATTGCCCACTGAGCGCGTGACGTGGTTCCAGTCTGGGCACACCTAGTCACCCACTGCGCACCTGAACTCGTGTCAGCTCAGGCGCACCTAATCGTTCATTGAGCACGTAACCTTATGCTAGCCCGAGATACCTAATCTCCCACTGACTATGTAACCTCATACCAGCTTGGGTACACCTAATCACCCATTATACACACAATCTCATGCAAGCATAGGCACATCTAATTGCCCATTGAGCACGCAACCTCATGTCAGCTTGGGTGCACCTAATTATCCACTGTGGACTCAACCTCATGTCAGTCTAGGCGCACCTAATCACCCACTGAACATGAAATCTCATGTCAACCTGAGTGCACATAATCGCCCACTGAGCACACAACATTATGCTAGCTCAAGCACACCTATTTGCCCACTAAGCATGTGACCTCTTGTCAGCTTAGGCATACCTAATCACCCACTGTGTGCTTGACCCCGTGCTAACCAAGGTACACCTAATTGCCCACTGTGCATTCAATCCCGTGCCAACTAAGACGCACCTAATCACCCACTAAGCATGCAACTCGTACCAGTTTAAGTGCACCTAATCACCCATGGCACACTTAACCTTGTGCCAGTCCGGGCGCACTTAATCACCTATTGAGCATTCGAGTTTGTGCTAGCTAAAAATGCAATATAAGCATTCAACTTATTCAAAGGCCAACTCTCATGCGACTTATTACTTGCTTTCATGTAATTTGATGGTTACGGCCTTTATGCAACTTGAAGGTGCATAACCCGCAGAGACATTCTAATGCTTAGATTCATTCATTCAAGAAAAATTAATATAGCTAATTGGTCATTTAACTTAATGTTTATTTAGCTACAATAATCTGCTCATGAAGAGCTGGCATGCTATTTTTCGCAATAAATGTAGCATTTAACATGATATGCTCGGAATGGCAAAAAATGTTACATAAAGTTTCAGTACGAAACCTTTCTTAACGAAGTAAATTTACATGAAGATTAGCCAATAGTCATAATATGCAGGAGGAACTAGCTTTTAGGAACCAGATCCTATGAGTAGCGAGTAAGCCAAACTGCCTGAACTCTTCCTTACCCTCCTCCCAAACTTACAGTTTATTCCCTTACACGGGTGCCTCTAAGGTACCCAGAAAACCAAATAGTTTACTCAACTGAGCAAGAAGGCTAAAGAATTGACTGGATTGGCTCTCTACGCAAGAAAACCAAAGAACAAAGGAAAGAAGTTACATCATCCAGCACGATCAAAGGGGAGGGAATGGAGGAATGTACAAATTTTCCAAGATCCTCAAAAAGGAATTGTCTATGAAGTCCTCCTATAACAAAACTTCCCAAAATCCTTAGCAAGGGGTTATCGCAGTAGGCCAAACATGCCTTGAAGAACTCTACCAAAGGCCCATGTCATTGGAAACATGGGGAGCTCAGCTAACACACCTACTGAGTCTTTCTATGAAGAAGGAAGAAGGTCTTCACACTTTAAATAGACTAGTCTAGCCTCACCAAAAAATCCAAAGGTTATCCGGCTGTACTTGATCGAATGATCTAGCACAAGGTTGCCACACCAATGGCTATAAAACATATATAGCAAGAAGTATGGCCTAGCACAGATGAAATGAAATATTAAAGCTTGAAATGACAACACGACAGACTGAATATGTAAACTTAATAATACTGCAAATTGCAAAAGAAGAACTTTAGCAACATAGCAAACTAAGACCTCTTTGCCAGTGAGTTGCAACTTTCAGTCCGTAAGGCAAATTAAGAGTTGGGGGCTAATGTTATAGAAATTTTTAGAACTGTATGGAATGGCCTAGCAGAAGCCCAATGAAGTAGTCCAGCAGAGAAGGGTTTGACCCATTTCGAAGTAAGGTCACACAGGCTTGCCAGCGGATCGCCCAGCATAAGCTCAAGTCACTGAGCGAGCTACCCTGAGCATAAGTATAGAATCCCAAAAATCAATCAGCACCTTGATGCACACATTCCCAACTGACAAGTCAGCCCCTAAAACCAACACATTAACCACCAATAGTCCGACAGTAAATTATCAAGCATTTATTACTCAATACGATGGAATAAACATATTTGCAATTTATCAAATTATACTTGTAACCCTCATTACTTTTATAAATAGGAAGAGAAATCACTGTAACAAGGAGAAAGTGGAAAATATATGCAAAAACTCTACCAAAATAGTGAGAGAACATTTGTACTCTTACTCTGCTGGTTTAAACAGTAAAACAACTGTACAGGAGCCAATAAAATCACTGTGGACATAGGGATCACACTGATTTTAGTCGAATCACATAAAAAATCTTTAGTGTTCATCTTGTTCTTTCTTCCTCTTACTCTTGCTGTTTTCTTGCTTTTTTATGCTTTTTTACAGCAGTTTGGGTTTCAGAACCTTTGGTTGACAGATTATCAAAATTGACCATCAACAGATGATATGTTTATTAAATTAAGTAAATCATAAATTAATTTATATAAATAAATCTAAATGCTACCTGTGAACTATATGATATATCAATCATAACCTTTAATGAGGGTAAAGATAAAAACAAGTTATAAACTTAGAATAAATGATTTACTCACACAAGTGAGACTCAAAATGACTTTATTAATTTGTGATGAGTTTGAAAATTTTGTGTTTATTTTGATTTTAATATGTGTATTTATATCTACTCAATACAAATAAAGAAATTGTCAACTTTTTTTTTAGATTTTTTGCACCCATGAAAATTTGTTTCCCAAATTTACAAGGAAAATTTATAAGACTCCCAATTCATATACATAGAATAACAATCTCTATACATGTATATAAATTAAGGTCTTTATTTATATATGTGGAGTAAATAACTAAATAAATATACATAGATTATCTATATTTGTATATAAGGAGACATTCATATTAATATATCTTATTTAATGAGTATATTAATTAAATGGTCATTTTTTAGTCATATATAAAGGGATCTAGATTCTCCCCAGAATTTATTAGTTAAAAAGAGTAGCAATGGCAATGGGGCGGGGCGGGAGCAGGGAATGAGGTCCCCATCGTCGATCCTCATGGGGGATTTTTCCCCATCTCCATCCCCGGCCCGCAATGTCAGGAAAAATTGGTCCCCGTCCTCGATCCCCCGAGAAAATGGGTCCCCGCGGGGACCCCGTGGGAATTTTTTTTTAAATTTTAAGTACCTATTTTTCATTAAATAATGCAAAATTAATAAAAAAAACATAAAAAATAATCAAAACACAGTAAAACAGTGAAAAAATAAGGAAAATGATAAGTAGTCATGACCAAACTAACATCAGATAATGAACTAAAGACAACAAGAAAACATACTGGCTAATTCTCTGT
>JANHAO010019505.1:0-13201 GCA_026873985.1 Saraca asoca
AATTTCCTTTTCTATTCTTCTTTATTTCTTTTCTATTTCTTATTACTTGTTCTTTTCTCAATCAAATTTGGATAGTTGAATTGTAGAGATTCTAGTACTTGAAATAGCTTCCCTATGGGATCGGCCCGTATTTGCCAGTACTAGCTACAACTATGCCATGCACTTGCAGATAGTTAAACACATATCAGGTTGAAGCAAAAAATAATTGAGGAAATACAAAAATTGTACACACATATAATTAACCAAATGGACAGACATCAAACTATGATTGAGTTAGTGGATGAATGCCTAGCATATATGGAAACTGAGCACCGGAAACATCATAACTGGGTCAATGAGTAGTTTAATTCCATTGAAATTTAGTTACATGAAATCTCACAACAAATACAAGAACATGATGAAGAGGCTAAACTGCAAAGGATGGATGATCAAGATCCTCCACCAACCTAAGTATGTTGTGTATTGATGGCTATATTTTGTATCCCTTAATCCCATTTCCCTCATATTATGTATTTTGTTGTGCTAGATTGTATCTTGATATTCTATATTGATGAATTATGGATATTGTATCTTGATATTATATTTTAATTCAATTTTCTAGATATTTGGGATTTTGAATTTTGGATATTATGATTTTTTATTGAATTTTGTATTGCTTTTGTACTGGATTCTGGTATCGTGATATTTGGATTCCTCACTCTATTCTATTCTATTCTGATTATTTTTTGTTCCTTTTGGTACATTAATTTTTTATGGATGCATTATTGCTTTTTAATGTGACAAAAAGGGGAGAATAAAGGATTTTAGATAAGAGGAGAGAATAAAGAGATTTTAATCAAGTAAGGAGAGAATAAAGAGATTTTAGGTAAAATGTTTTCTTCAATTCAAAATAGGGAGATAGAGTAAATAAGAAAGATGAGTATTGTTGACGTGTGTTGTATGCAAAAAATGGTCATAATAGTTCAGTCACTGGGTACTCGAAGAATCAACAAGCCTCGCCATGCCCATCAAAACAGCGGCCTAACGAGGACCCCTTGCGTCCCAGCGGTCCAGCGAATGGGACATCACAAGGACCAACTCGACGAATGGTCGACTCCTCTGCACAAAACTCCTTACTTTGCCTCCCCGCAATACTCGGATTCCTTGCGCAGGACGCTCAATGACTCATCTAAAAGAGCCAGACGATAGACGTTGACAAAAGCAAGCCTACAACCAACCTAAAAAGGGAACCCTACGGGCTACACTCTGCAAATGACCGGTTTGTAGCCTTATCATTATCTTTCTCATTTATTGCATGATGTAATACAACTATAGCATGCAAGTAATGCTTGTCCCCTTCTTCCCTCTATAAAAAGGGATACTCGGAGAGGGAAAAGGGGAGAGGCAGGTCTAATGTGTAAGTAAGGCTCTGTAAAAATAAGGAGCAAGTGTAATCTTGATGATATATCATACATTCCGTGGACGTAGGGTCTAGTGAGATTGCCCGAACCACGTAAAATCGAGTGTCTTCCCTCATATTCTTTGATCCACCTACTCTGTTACTTTATCTTTGCACACAAACAAACCAAGAACAGGCCTGGGATCCCAAAGAATCCCCTGTTGGCTAGAATTTGCGATACAACCAAAACCTACTGTCAACATTTTGGCACCGTCTGTGGGGATCTCACCTATTCTGGTTGACCCTTTCATCACAATGGCCAAAGGTAGAGTTACAAGGGCCTGAAATGCCCAACGTGACCCCCCCAGAAGGGTATGTCTCAACGATAGACCCGTCCACCACTCCCATCATCAAAATTACCGAAAATGGCCTCCCGACTAGTTTCGTGCAACCTGCTTTTGCCACCAATGACGTTGAAAGATCGCAGACTTGGCTCCAGTGCCAGGAGAAGCTCGAGTAAATGATGGGAAACTTGACTAAAGCAGTCACGCTCTTGGCACAAAACACACAAAGACAAGCCAATGCATCGGCACTAGTAAATGTTCCCCAATAGCCGTGTGTCTGGCAGATCAACCATTCAAGCCAGGAGGGCAGAGATCTACATGCCCCACGATCACCCAACCGGTAATACAGAGTGTAAGGCCCGTAGATCGAAGAACTGTTTCAAAAGATGACACAGTTGGAGGAATACCTCCAGACTCAGAATAGTTATCGTCACTACCATGAAGAACAATCACTGCTTTCTGAAGAGATCAAAGCTCGAGTCCTCCCTCCGAAGCTGAAGATTCCTAACATCCCCTTATACGGTGGAGATTCCGATCCACTTGATCACCTGGATGCATTCAACAATCAGATGAACTTGCAGACCATAGATCCCCTGGTTAAGTGTAGAGTGTTTCCAGCTACGTTAGGAGGCGTACCCCGCACCTGGCTCAAGAGCCTCCTGACTCGGTCAATTGGTGATTGGGAAGACTATCAGTGGAAATTCATCAATCAATATCGAGCACTGAAAAGGCAGCTGGTCCCTCCTTGCCACCTTGCTATGATATTCCAGTGTAAACAGGAGTCGCTCAAAGACTATATAGCTCGGTTCAGACTTGAAGCCACCGCAGTGGAGAACCCATCGGAAGAAACCATTCTGGCTTCTATCTTAGCAGGACTTCGCAAAGATGGGAAGCTCTACAAGAGCCTATATAAGTCCTTGGTAAAGGACCTCACCGAGTTCTACGAGTGAGCCACCAAGCAAATTAAATGGGAAGAGACCTTCGGCCTGGACAGGTCCAACAGGAAAGACAAGAAGACTAACCCCCTGTGGATCAAGAGGAGAGGCGGTGTGGATCGAGGTGACCACCGCTTCGAGTGAACGACTAGTAAGTCCAAAAAGCCTAAAGGTGAGTACCCCCAGTATCTGGAGCACTATGAGTAATTCAGCATCCTCTCAGAATATCAAGATCGGATCTTTGTGATCGAAAGAGGCAAGGAAGACTTCAAAATTCCTGCACCATCCAACATCCCTTATAGATGAAGGAATCAGGAAGAATTCTGCACCTACCACAATAAAGTTGGTCATGGTATGACGAACTGTCGAGCCTTGAGGGAAGCGATCGAAAATCTGATTAGAAGAGAAAGTCTTAAAGAGTATGTGGTGTGACTAATGAGGCAGTCATCCCAGACCTCTCCGTGCAACATCAACCAAGAGCCAGGGGGCTCAGTCTGAGTTGTTTATTAGCATTGTGTTTCTAACCATTATATGTATGTAAATCGTTAACTATTTTCCTGTGTTTTATTCAAAGCCACCTAGTGGATGATCGAACGCTACTCGTCCCACCCCTTCTACGTCCAACCATCGAACAAGCACCTGCAGCTTGTATGCGGCCAATGTACCATGGGCTTTGTCAGCATTCCTATGCCTCCATTAACTGGGGCCTCCGATCTGACCATGGCCTACCCTCAGAATTTAATCCGGAAAAGAATTGACGAAACTAACCAGCATAGCAGGCGTGCTTACTGAGACGTGGAGACATTCAAAATAAACTCATTTAACCAGCGTTGCAGGCATGCTCTCTGAGACGTGGATGTGGAGACGTTCAAAATAAACTCATTTAACCAGCATTGCAGACATGCTCACTGATATGCGGAGGCACTCTTAAAAACTCAAGCGTTAGCATGACTTAGTGATCGCTAAAACACAAAAAATTGCCGGACCACTTAGCCAGTGTAGCTGCGCGCTCGCTGAGGTACAGAGGCACTCTTAAAAGCTCTAGCACTAGCGAAACTTAGCGATCATAGAAGCATAATGAATTGACAAAATCCTTATAATATGTGAATTTGTCCTGTTATTTATGTCCATACTAGTGATAATTATTTGACTAGGGGAAATAGTTCAAAAACGACGAGTTCTAATTTTCAATTGCATTTTAAACAACGGGTTTGTTTCATTGAATGTCGGAGATATGTTTGATGAAATATACATCAGCAAGCAAAGAATTCACAAAGTAACAGTTTATTCATTAAAAGACCTCAGCAAGGCACGATTACATTAGAAAGCTCTAAATACAAAACAAGGCAAAGTACACTGCAAAACCCTAAAGTACAAGCTAGTTGAGGAGCAAAAGAAACCCCCATTAAAAGAAGAAGAAAAAGAAAGCAAAAGAGAGAAGAGGAAAAGAAGCCAGCCGTGGATGGCCGCATTTTGAGAACAACACACCGCTATTTTTCCTTCAAATGCACAATCGGCAATGGTGTTGCATTCCGTCCACCCTCAACCGCCTGCACCTCCTAAAGAAACCTAACCAGGAAACCTCAGGAAATTGGCCGACCGAGCAATTGACCCGCAGCAAGACTGGGAGGATGTAATATGGGATCCATGTAAGATCCTTCCATGTTACATGGAAAGACGATTCTTCTGAATCACATATGCAGCAAACCATACATGCCTCTAGAAAGGACTAAAGTTTCGAAGGTAACTCATCAGGGTACTCCATGGTTTGTAAGCGACAGAAATCGAAAGATGATCTCCCCCTTAAATAGGGTAAGAGGCAGACCACCAGCAAGTCCAGATTCATTCCCCCTAACTACCCATTTTAATAGCCTTGGAAAGGACCCAACTCAGTTCAGTCATAATTGTTGAAGATGCCTCGGTAAGAACAAGACATGGAAAAATGAAACGACGGTTCTGGAAGGAATACGACCGGTAAGAATTTAAACTCCCAGCATGCTGCGTGAGCTAAGAGTTGGGGGGCTTATGTTGTATACAAAAAATGGTCATAATAGTTCGGTCGCTGGGTACTCAAAGAATCAGCAAGCCTCGTCATGCCCGTTAAAACAGCGGCCTAACGAGGACCCCCTACGTCCCAGCGGTCCAGCGAACGGGCCATCACAAGGACTAACTCGACGAATGGTCGACTCCTCTACACAAAACTCGTTACTTCGCCTCCCCGTAATAGTCGGATTCCTCATGTAGGATGCTCAGCGACTTATCTAAAAGAGCCAGACGATAGACGCTGACAAAAGCAAGCCTACAGCCAACCTAAAAAGGAAACCCTACGGGCTACACTCTGTAAATGACCAATTTTTAGTCTTGTCATTATCTTTCTCATTTATTGCATGATGTAATACAACTGTAGCATGCAATTAATGCATGTCCCCTTCTTCCCTCTATAAAAAGGGATACCCGGAGAGGGAAAAGGGGAAAGGTAGGTCTAATGTGTAAGAAAGGCTCTGTAAAAATAAGGAGCAAGTGTAATCTTGATGATATATCATACATTTCATGGACATAGGGTCTAGTGAGATCTGGATTTGGCCGAATCACGTAAAATCGAGTGCCTTCCCT
The DNA here is from genome assembly GCA_026873985.1 of Saraca asoca. NCBI lineage: Eukaryota > Viridiplantae > Streptophyta > Magnoliopsida > Fabales > Fabaceae > Saraca > Saraca asoca. Next base: position 5,271 of record JANHAO010019505.1, read on the forward strand.
CATATTCTTTGATCCACCTACTCTGTTACTTTATCTTTGCACACAAACAAACCCAAAACAGGCCTGGGATCCCAAAGATTCCCCTGTTGGCTGGAATTTGGGATACAACCAAAACCCACTGTCAACAACGTGCAAATTCAATTAGCCACAAAGTCCAAAAGCCCCAAACTGTGATTTGAGTGTAAAAGGAGAGACAAAGAGAGAGTTGAAGAACACGGAGACACCAGGAGTTTTTAATATGATTCGACCGAGTGCAATACTTTACGTCCACTGTTATTTGTTTCTCAAGCTTTTTGCTGAGAGTTTTGTATCTAATGATTGATCATCTTATGTACAATGATTTCATCCCCTTTTATAATGGTTAGGGGTTATAGTTTGAATGTAAATCTATAACAGATAAGTATCATGACTTGATTCGGATTACATAATAGATAATAACGAGTTCCCACTAAAATAGGAAACTAAATGGATTTCCTTGGATTGATGGTTAGGGATGTGTGATTTGATTTATGATCTAAGCCTTATTCTCAATGACGTAAGGTTGCTACTTTAACCTTTGTTGAATAGCGACTTGATGCTTTAGTCTAACAACCTCAATCCTAGGGGTGCTAGGTCCTTATCAGTTGGACTTGTCCATTGGGCTTTTATTAGCCCATTTGTGTGGTTTCAAAAATACCCACAACAAGTATGATATATGAATAAAAGTCAATTCAAAAGGGGGAGTAAGGAGCAAAAATTGTAAGTAAGAAAAATTGATAGAAAAATTGTAAGTAATAAAAGTCAATTTTGAAAAACTTTTGACAGATTATGAAATTTTTGACAATCCTTTTTCAAAAACTTTGATCCTTATCTACAATTATTTGCCACCATCAAAAAGGGGGAGATTGTTAGCCTTGCTAGAGAGATTGCTTTGCTATCATAATTTCTTTCATTTTGATGTTGAAAACACTTGCTTTTCAGAAAAAACATTGAGAGATCTTAGAAAAATAGAGAGAGCCATCTTCTAGCAGAGACGCAAAGAGAGAGGCAATTCCATCCGATGGATCCCATTTAACCATAGCGTCAAGGAGATGAAATCTGGGCTGCTATATTCAACTGCAACAGTCACATCCAGCCACAACATCAAGGAGATAGATTCTGGTGTTACTAATTTTGCATCAAACTACTAATCTGTGTTACTACATTTTGCATAAATGTAATGAAATAAGGTATTATCTAAACTAACTAGTTTATATTTTATACATGGATCCCTGGTGGGTTTCAAAAATTTTTAATTTTTTCGCTGTACTTGCTTTGTCGAAACGTAGCACCATGGAGACAATGCTGGGAAATATGCAACAAATGATGCAGAGCATACACAATTGGCACTTAGAGCATAATTTCCCACCACCACCTCCACTTGAAGACCAGTAAGTCAGTAAGTTTCTATCCCTTCCTCTATGATCTTTTCTTTGCTAACTACATTAGGGACAATGTAGAATTTAAGCATGGAAGGTAGATACTTTCTAACTTTTGGTCTATTTTATGTTTTGCCTTGTAAATTTTTCTTCCTTTTCTTCTTTTTTATTTTGAGTTATATTTCATGTTTACTAAATCACAAAATTAATAACTCTTATAATAAGCTGATGTGGTAGTAATTATTTTTAAACTTATGAAAGCTTGATCTGTGATAGATTTTGAATGAGTATTTTTGGCTTAGTCTTTCTTTCCTAGAATTGAACCTTAGGCCTCTTTAAAAACACTTTATTGTTGAACTATAATTTGCATATACCTTATGAATCTCACCATTATAAAAGTGTGAAGTTAGGGAGAGGTGAAGAATGAGGGTGTCAAATATTCAAAAAAGAAAAGGAAAAAAATAAAAATAAATAAATAAATAGCCAGAAAGGTCTTTGCTCTGAGTACCTAATTTCAAGATCCAAAAAGGCCTTTGGTATGAGTACTTAGATGCTCGCACCTTAGTGAGATGGAACATAATATGAACTCACTAAAAAAAATATAAATAAAAAAAGGGCAAGGTAAGCTAGGAAGATCTGAAGGATGAGGATCTTACTTGAGTGCCTTAAGGATCATTTTGGTGCATGAGAGTTATAGTAGCTATTGATGTTAGATTTTGGTTCAGATCTGAACTCTGGCCAATGAGGGATTCTTTTGGGATCTTAAACTATTAACTGATTCAAACACAAGAAATCAGGAAAACACACAAAAGAGGAGGGAAGAGTAGCAAAAGAACACAAGAGTTTTAAAGTGGTTCGGCCAAATTCGGATAACACCCCTACATCCACGATAGTGTATTATTTTGAGTGTATTTTCATAGAGTTTTGGCATACAAGTTTCTCTCTTCTTCCTTCCTCCTTAGCAAAAGGCTCCTTCCTCATATTGATAGAGGAGAGGAGGTTGCAATAATAATTTTACAAGTAGTAAATTTATTACATCAACATTTAATGTACAAGACTGGATAAGCAGACTAAATCTAGTAATTTGACTATTGCAGATTGCCTTTTGTAGGTGGGCCCAGCATGTCTATGGGGTAGGACATGAGTTAACCTTTGATCTTTGGTCTAGTGAGCTCTCAGGTCACAAATCGCATCTCGCTAGCTAGATTCTTTTGGTATGGGGAAATGTCAGCTCCTTTGTGATGACGAGGTCGAGCTCGCTCTGTTAGGGATGAGCTCGGTCTGAAGAGGTCACTCTACGACATCAACTAGGGACATAATGCTCTGAGTGCTCTTCACACTGGATATTCACTATGCTCGGGTCGTTTGCTCACCCTTTAAACACGATCCGGATTTCTCACACAATATAAGCCCCCCAACTCTTAACTTGCTTCGCGGGCTAGGAGTTAAGACTTTTTAGCCATCGCTCTGTCAAAATTTTCTTCAAGACTATCATTTCATCTGTTTTAGGCTGTGCTTTCTATGGAATGTGTCCGATGATCGTTGGTGAGTCAACCTGTACCCTTTTTTAGGCAATAAATGATGGTGGTTAAGGGGGAAGAATCTGGACTCTTCGGTGGAGCTGAACTTGGCTCTATTTAAGGGAGGGGGAAATCCCATTATTTCTGGCATTCTGGCTTTCCACTATGGAGTGTATGGCCTGCTGCATAGGGAACTTAGAAAATTTAGCTTCTTTAATAACATGGAAGGATCTTATATGGATATCAGATTATATCCTCTTGGCGCTACCATGAGGCAATTGTTTGGCTAGCCAAGTTCCTTGTGCTTCCTAATTTGCTTCCTTCATGAACTAGAAAAATAAAAAGCAGTTGTGCCACCACTGGGGAGGCATTGGAAGAAAAAATTTGAAGACCATGGTGCCTCATGGGCTCTAATCAGCTAAGGTGAGTCCCTTTGTGGCTAGCCCTTCTTCTTAGTTATAGCTTTTTCCCTTGTATTTTAGTTGATTTGTATCTAGAGCTTTCTAATGTAGTATTGCCTCATTGAGGCCTTTTAATGAATAAAGTTTCCCTTTGCAATCTCTATATGTTGTTCTTGTTTCTTGTACAAACACTGTTTAAACAATCTATGTGCACTATGAACACTTGGTTGCAAGTGAGCTGTGAATTAAAGCGGTCTCATACTTGGGCTGATCTCGTGGCCAATTAAATATATTAGTTCGCATGAGAGCTACAAAATAATAGTGTGAGCAATCTTGTACTTAGGCTGATCTCATGGCCAATTAAACAGATGAATTCACATGAAAGCTATGAAATTAAAGAGTGTGAGTGCTCTTGTGCTTAGGCCGATCTCATGGCCAATTAAATAAATGAAATCGCACGAAAGCTATGAAATTAAAGAGTGTGAGTGATCTTGTGCTTAGGCCGATCTCATGGCCAATTAAACAAACAAAATTCGCATGAAAGCTGTGAAGTTAAAGACTGTGAGCGATCTTGTGCTCGGGCTAATCTCATGGCCAATTAAATAAATAGATTCCTATGAAAGCTGTGAAATAAGATAAGTTCGCATGAAAGCTATGAAATAAGAGTTAGCTGATCTCTTGGTCGGGGTGATCTTGTGCCCAAATAAAAAGATGACTGATCTTGTGGTTGAGGCGACCTTATGCCCAAATAAAGAAGTGATAGATCTTGTGGTCAGGGCGATCATGTGCCCAAATAAAGAGGTGATCGATCTTGTGGTCGGGGCGATCTTGTGCCCAAATAAAGAGTGCCATTTAGGCAATTTACCTGTTTGAAGAAATTTCAAAATTAGTAAAGATATTCAAAATGTTTACATAAGTTACAAAAATTACAAAGATTTAATAGATAGTCCTGATAGTTGGAGACTGCTCTTACTCAGGATCCTGCCGAGATGGTCCAAACCACTACTTGAAAGGTTGCACAACGTAGTCTTGCAAGCGACCTCTTTTAATGAGATCTTCAATAGCCTCCCTTAGTGCCCAGCATTCTGAGGTGACATGCCCAAAGTTGTTGTGGTATGCATAAAATTTCCCTCGATTGAGTCTGGACTTACTAGGAGTCTTCAAAGATGGAGGCTTTTTGAAATCTTCTTTATCCCTTTCCATCACAAAAATCTTGTCTTGGGCATCCAACAAGATGCTATAGGTGCTATGGCGACCTGAAAATGGGGGTCATTCATCCTGGCTCTTCTTAGCAAGCTAATGATCAGAATGGTCATTTCCATTTCCACGATTACCCCTCTTCTTACTTTGGGTTGAGCTGCTTGCCTCAAGCTTGTGCAAATTGAAAGTCTCTTCCCATCTAATCTGCTTCGTAGCTTGCTCGTAAAGTTTGCCTAGGTTGCTAACTGGGGACTTGTACAAACTTTTGAATAGCTTTTCATCTCTACAAAGTCCTGTTGAAACGGTAGTCAGAATGGCCTCATCTGAGGGCTTTTGCACATTGTTAACCTCGTGTCTGAAGTGAGCAATATAATCTTTTAATGTTTCATGCTTATTTTGAAAAACCATAGCGAGATGGCAAGGGGATGCGAGTTGCTTCTTCAACGCTCTGTACTAGTCAATGAACCTTTCCTGGCACTCCTCCCAATTGCTAATGCTATGAGCTAAGAGGCTTCTGAACCACATTTGAGGCACTTCACCCAAAGTTGTAGCGAAGACACGGCACTTGATCAGGGAGTTATAGGTTTGGAGATCCATCTGGATGTTGAACAGGTCCAGATGGTTGTGCGGATCACTATCTCCATTGTATGGTGGCATGGCTGGAACTTTGCGTTTGCACGGGAGGGGTTCCTTCTCTATTTCCCTAGAGAAAGGAGTTGTTGCTCGAAGTGACCTTGGCCATTTTGAGCTTCAGGGTGCTCCTCCAAATGCTTAACTCTTTGAAGGAGATCTTCCACCAAAACATCCATGCCCTTTAGTCATTGGCTAGAGACTTGGTGGTTTGGTTCACTTTTTTGGCTATGCAAATGGTGATTCAAAGTCTGCTCTTGGTTAGTTTCACTAGAACTCTCAAATCTGGGTGCAGCGGTCTTAGCCCATCCTTGCACATTTTGAACTTGTGCCTGCACTAACATTGTGACCATTTTAGCCAACTCTCCCATCATGTGTTCAAGTTTTTCCTGATGTTGGAGCCAAGCTTGTACTCCATCGGTGCCGTTGGTGTGGGAACTAGTCAGACAAAGCTGGCTGGGGGGAAGCTAGTGGTTACACTATTGATGGGAATGGTGGAAGAGTCTGTTGTTGAGACATGCCCTTCCGGAGGGTTGAGTTGTACATTTGAAGCTCTAGTATCTTTTCCCTTGGCCATTGTGGTAAGAAATGAACTAGAACAGGTGAGATCCCCACAAATGGGGCCAAAATGTTAACATCAAATTTTAGTTATGATCCAAACTCTAACCAACGGGGGATTCTTTTGGGATCTCGAGCTATTAACCAGCTCAAATACAGAAAATTAGCAAAACACACAAAAGATGAGGGATGAGCAGCAAGAGAACACAATAGTTTTAATATGGTTCAGCTAAATCTGGACAACATCGGACCCTATGTCCACGATAGTGTATTATTTTGAGTGTATTTTTAGAGAGTTTCGGTATTCAAGTTTCTCTTCTTCTTCCCTCCTCCTTAGCAGAAGGCTCCTTCCTCATATTTATAGAGGAGAGGAGGTGATAATAATAATTTTACAAGCAGTAAATCTATTACATCAACATTTAATGTACAAGACTGGATGAACAGACTAAATCTGGTAATTTAGTGACCACAGATTACTTCCTGCAAGTGGACCTGACCTGTCTACTGGGGAGGACATGAGTTAATCTTTGATCTTTGGTCTAGCAAGTTCTCAGGTCACAGATCACATCTTGCTAGCTAGATTCTTTTAGTATAGGAAAATGTCAACTCTTTCATGATGACGAGCTCGAGCTCGCTCTATCAGGGATGAGCTCCAGCTGAGGAGGTCATTCTGTGACACAAACTGGGGACATAGTGCTCTGAGTGCTCTAAGTGCTAGATATTCACTATGCTCGGGTCATTTGCTCACCCTTCAAACACAATCCTGATATCTCATGCAACAGTAGCAATAGGTTATGTGTATAATACAAGAAATTAAGGTTTGATATTAGGTGAGTGAAGGCAAACTCTTGAATGCTTGTTTATATTTCTATTGATGTTTTGCTGATTGGGAATAGAATTAGTTATGCAACATCTACTTATTTGAATTGAGAGTGTAAAATTCCCCCTTTCCCAGTGTGTTCATATGTTATAATTTGCTTGAGGACAAACAAAAGTTCAAGCAGGGGGGAGTTGATAAACGAACAAAATGCATACTTTTATGTTGATTATTACCTCTTAATTCATTATTAATTTGTAACTTTGTTGCTCTTTTTGTTTTAGTTTAGTTTATTTGTTCTTTGGTACTACTGTAGTTCATGTTTCTCTTTGTAGGTTAACAAAAAGGCTGTGAGAGGAGGATGAAAGCAGAAGTTTGAAGCATGATTGGATTAAGGAGAAGCTAGGAGAAAAGCCCTACGAAGAATGCAACTTAACAAGTGATTGAAGCCTGAAGAATTGAAGAAGCCAGCACCGAACATGGCTTGGCCGTGTCTTGGGATATGGTCTTGTTCAGTGCATTCTCTAGTGAACCTCCAGCCCAAAACATAGTTGGCCCATATCCTAAAGTACAATCATGTTTCAGCCCCTGTCAACCTACTATAAATGCTGATCTTATGCAACCTGATGGAGTCATTAGCTAGGATTAAGATAGATTACGATTTCTTTACTTTCTTAAGAGTTTTTCTGAGCAGATTTTAGAATTTCCTCTTTGTTTAAAGTTCTTGCAAGGATTCTAGTTTACCTTCATCATAATTTCATCTTTCAACTTCATCTTTTCTTCTTCTATCATATTTTAAACATTATGCAGTTCTTTACATTAATGGATTTAGTTTTTACTTCTATCATGTCTGAGTAGATTTCTATTCTAGGATTGGGAATAGCCCAATTATGGTTCTTTAATTTTATTAATTGATTTTCTATTTTGATTACTTGGTATAATTTGATTCAACTATTACGCCTGCTACATTCTTGATAAAGTATTTGGCCAATATTTTGTCTTATCTTAGGAAGATAGTTGAAGTACCAAAAGAAGATTATCACCGGAATCCTAATAATTAAATAAAGAGATTTTAATCACAAAAGTAGATTAAGTTTCTTTAGGATTTGAATTAGTTAGCATAGATCTAAAAGTGTTTAAATTAATCTAAACCATGAAAGTAGGCAATTGGGTTGATTTAAGTACTACTATTAGACCTTGAAAAAGGCTAGTAATTAATTTACGCTAAACCATCCTCAATTATCTAAGAAATCATAATAAGAAAGATTTTAATTTGTTAAAGATAATAAGTGTGATAAAATCCTAATCTTAGTCTTTTATAACTGAACTTTGCTATTTAATTATTTGCTACTCTTTCATTAAGTTTCTTTATTATCTTTGATATTCTTATTTGGTTTAGGCAACTTAC
>JANHAO010019506.1:0-13197 GCA_026873985.1 Saraca asoca
ATTACATTGGGCTTAATTATTAAAATTAGTTAGACTAATTTAATAACTTAAGCCTAAAAGCCTTTCCACACTTTCTATTGGACTAGGACTAGGACTTTCAGTTGGACCGGGCCTAGGTCTTTTATCACTAAACCCTAGAATTATAAATATAATGTTTAAGGATTAGTGAGATAGTTAAATAGAAATAGTTTTCTATCAGAAAAACAATTGAGTACTCCTAGAAAATTAGAAAGAGAGCTGTTTTCTAGCAGAGATGCAGTAAGAGAGGCAATTCCATTCGGGTGATCAAAGTTTTTTCTTGCTCGTGTGTGGATACCATAGAGACACATATTTGTTAATTTGTGTTCGTGATTCTACATCAACCTGCAAATTAGTGTTTGTGATTCTGCATCAACCCACAACTCTGTGTTCATGATTCTACACCATCCCGTAACCTTGCATCAAACCGCAACATCATAAGAGATGAAGATACATCAATATGTGTTGCTGCCTGCATAAAAATGCAACGCAATAAGGTATTTTTTAGACCAACTGATTTATGTTTTGTGCATGGATCTTTGGTGGGTTTTGAAAAAATTTTAAATTTCCACTATGCTTGCTACCTCGAAACCTAGCATAAGTCATTATTGCAAGTTGATTGTTGTGAGTAAGTGAATGTCTCTACATGCAAGAACATCACAATAAGATAAAACAAAATATATATGTTAGGTATCTACTCTTCAAACACACACAACACCTTTTAGCTCTTCCATAAACTCCTCTTTAAAAAAAATTTGCCTCCTCCTCACATCTCTCTTGATGTGCCTCATCCAGTACCTTTGCTATTATTATGTGAGCTGGTACCCTTGAACCTACACAGCTCCTTGGGTGAATAAACCTCTAGTAGGGTTAGATCTACCATGCTTTGTTGTTGTCTGGTTACTCTTAAGGCTTTAAGAATTGGATTGCATTAATCCTAGCGCAAGACATATCCTCCCAACTAGAACCTTTAATACCACCCTTGTCACCTCCTTATGCCTCCTCTTGAAGCTAGGCTTGTAAGGAATTCAAGGCAACCTTTTGTGAACACTCTACCACTCTATGTAGCCTATTACATAAGAAACAGGCTATGGTCTTGGACTTCCCTTTGTTATTGGATGTCCAAGATGATGTTAAAACTTGTAAATGGGAAGACACTCCATTGCCTTCTTCCCTATTCATGGATTTGCCACTTTTGCTTAATTGGCCACCACTAGTAGTATGAGAGCCCCATTCATAGGACTTCAAGCTAAGAAAGCTGATGTTGTAATCAGAAAAGTGCTCGGCTATAGTCACCCCTCCCATAAGGCTTTCAACTCTTCTCTTTTGAAAATCCATAGCAACTTTTCATGGCAAACCATCAACAAAACAAAACAGCATGTCCTTTTCAGTCATGTCCTTTATATCTTACATGATAGTTGTGAACTTTTTTACATAGTCATGAACTAATCCTATTTGTCTCAGCTTTCTTCGCTTTCACCTGGCTAGATTGGCACATTCTTAGGATAAAAATGCACCTTCAATTCTTGTATGAACTCTTCTTAAGTATTGATGCTACACCTTCCCTTCTAAATCTCCTAGTACATAGTCCTCCGCCAGACCATAGCATTATTTGTAAGGAACATAGTAGCTTTGTTTAGTTAAGCTTTCTTAGAAGTAATGCCAACTACTTGGGAATATTGGTCCATATCAAATACAAAATTCTTGAGCTTTTATGCATCTCTTTCCCCTACATATGGCCTTGATTTGGGGATTTTCACCTTTCCCCTTCACTTTAAGGTATCACCCTCTTGCGAACTGTTTCCAATGGCTGCTATATCACTCATCTCACCATGAAGAGCTGCAACATCCTTCACATCATTAGTAAGGTCCTTTATAACATCCCCCAAATCATTCTAAGCATTCTCAATAGTAACAAGCTAGTCATTTACTTATGGAGCATCACTAGTCCTTGTGCGTTTGACTCTTGCATTAACTTTGAGATTTGAGACTCAATGTTTAAGAGATTCTGATATTTTGGCTTTTTGAAAATGTTCAGGGATCTCGTCACTTTGCAAATTTCTTATGATTTCAATAACTCCTTTGAGATTCCCAAATGCAACGTCAATTGCATCAAAGCATTCAATGGATGTCTTTTTCTTCGACATGATGGCATATTGAAATGGTGTAGTAGAAAATAGAAATGCATCATCTTAACCATGCTTTGATACAAAAATGTCATGATCCAACAACTCAATTTTTGGAATGTGCAACACTTAGTCTCTTCACTCAGCACTTATTCACTTAGTACCTAAGAAAAAGCTAGCCAACCAGTTATACAACATCTTAATTTCAAAAATAATGGGCAATACCCACAATTTATATCACATTGAGGTAACCATAAGCAACAAACATATAGCACATCAGTAACCAGTTCACGTATATAGGAAACCAATTCACTTATATTGGCAAACAAGATACATTCATGCAATTCGGACAAATATGGCCAAAAACAAATAAATTTATGGGATAATATTTTGATTGAAGAAGGCTACTTTTTTCATTCACATGAACGCCTCATTACAAGACTCTTGAGTTATAAAGGAGGCACCAAGCCACACACTTATACCCCTCGACTAGTGTCTCAATGCCCACCTTGGTCAATGAGCACTCTCTTTAAAGAGCATTCTAAGCTAAAGCTCTAATGGTACAAGTAAATATACTTTTCCTGAGTTGATGTGAGGGCTTTCTCTTAGCTCGAAAGGGTTCTAATGTGCTATAATACATAAATGTAAAGATAAAAATTCAAATATCACAACCATGTACTTATCTACTTGCATTGGACAAGGTACTTGGGTTAAAATTATATAAATGCCCTCAAATTGGGGAAAAGAGAAAAAATAATCTACACATGTATTTTCTCTCAAATTCATGGGACATGATCTTCTATACATGTGGCGCAAGCTTGAATCTCCATAGCTATGGTGTTCTTGTCCTTAAAGCCATGCCATTTCAGGTTGCATGAAAGTAGAGCAACAACTTTAGGTTTTTCTTTTTTTCTTTTTTGATTTTCTTATGATTGTTGGAAGAAAGAAAAAAAGAGAGAAGGGAGAAACACAATGGAAAGAGGGTCCAGATTTGGGTTCAATGCTGATCGTATGGTTTGACTAACATTGTTTACCTTGTTGGAGTCCTTGCACGTGTTTAACCGTGTTAGCTCAAGTTCTTAACCCTCACAATCTCATTTAGATTTTTCACCATATTTCAATTTTTTATTTCCATTTCATCCATAAATTTTAGGTTTAAAATGGATGAAATCCTTTACTATAAAAGGTGATGTGTTATAAGCATCTAAATTTTAAAAAATGTTCATCATATTCTCTTGTACTTTAATTCATGTGTCCTTTTATCAATATCCTTCTATTTTCCGTCCATAAATGTAAACAAGCACTCACATAACCACTCAAATTTTTCATTGCCTCTAAAAAGCTAAAAGTAATTTATCATTTCCAATTTCAATCTAATCGCGAGAATTGTCTCAAAATGCTAAGGTACATAAATGATAAAGAGAGACATCTTTCATCTCTACAATTTAAAGAATTGATCAAGACAAAATATTATCTCTCTCTCTTTTGCTATTAAACAAGTAGTTTATTCATCCATTAGGGAAAAAGTGTGAAGAAGAACAAATGACTTAATGTTTGGAGGGATCTGAGACATATGTCCTAACCCACTTTGAATTATCATACCCACCCATTCTATAGCTTCTTTCATTGCCTAGTTACATTCCTTACGACACTAAACAACTTTAACGTTATTTAAAGAAAAAACTAATTTTCATATTGTTAGATATTGATATGACTGGAAATTCCCAATAATACATTGATGGCCACTTCACAATCACTCTCTATATGAATATATCTACCTTTGAAGTTATGTGAGACTAGTTAAGCTTTTTGGATCGCTAGCAATTTAGTTGATAAAGTTGATGGACTTTCCATATCATCATACCAAAGCCTATTGACTTCCCTTTCTACATTCTAGCCCAAAATTGCAATGGAAGCAAAACCCATGATCCATCTTGCATCTACATTAAATTTTAGGATATTATAAGGTGGTAGAACCCAATTGCACCTTTCTAATCTCCTTGCTGCTATTGACCCAGCCATTTATTCCAAGTCCCTCACTTCACCCTTAATTTTGTCACGCTTTTCATGTAGATCAGCCTTTATCTTTTAACATAGCCTTTCAATCTATCTTGGTCCACTCTCCAACCATTGTGGATGGCTTCATAGCACATTTCCAACATATGTTTCATTATGATTGACTTGAAGGGAATTATTTCATGACTTAACTCCTCTTCACCATTTAGGTAGATCAATGGGCAACCACAGATGAAAGCTTCTAAAAACTTTGATGCCAAACCCACATTCAATCCAATGATGTTGATATTCCTAAATTTGAACCATAAATGATGCATCACTTCATCACCCTTAAGAAGATGTAGCTCCATCTCAATGGCCAAATCACAAACCTGACAAAGGGTATTTCCAATCCCATTGATGATCCCATCCTACATTTTAGAAGTAACACCCCACTTGCTACTCTCTATAGTACTCTTAGCTTAGAGTACATATTTGTTGTTACTAATGTTATGCTTGTAAGATTTGACTAAGATTGAATATGCCATGTAGTTGTATAAGTCTGATTAGTGATTAGGCATTTATATGTTGATTTGGCTGTGAAAACCTTTAAGAAATTGAATGCCCAAATAAAGGAATCATTTTATTGCCACCATCTATTGTGAATAAATCCCTAATAAAGCTCTCATTCTATAACCTATGATTAGGATTCATAAGTTTTGAAACTTGTAAACTATGATTGATTATTAATCCATCTTTTAAGTATGGGATAAAACCATCACATTCCAAGACCCACTGATCATTGAAAGCTTTAATTGACTATTCTGAGCTCACAATCCAATAGCCACATTTTTTAATTACACTCTTTTCCTTCTAAATACCTAACTATGCCCAAGAGCCAGATATATCATCAAAATGAGTTCCTTTTGTCACAAATTTCCAAGAAAGCTTGGCAAGCAATGTTGAGTTGATATTATGGAAGATTTTAAACCCAAGCCCACCTTTCTCTTTTGGTTGGCATAAACATTCCCAAGCTTTAGGAACAAAATACCTTTGTTAATCTTCTGTAACTCTTCATCAAATCTTCTGCATAAGCCATCAAGCTTTGCACTCACCTTAATCAGGACCCACAAAGTAGACATTGTATAGATTAGAATTTGTTGAATGATAGATTTTATCATTGTATATCTACTTACATAAGAGAAAGCATTTTTTTGCCATCTAGCCAATTACACTTGAACTTTATTAATCAGAAATTTAAAATCCTTAGTTTTAGCTTTGGACAAAAACATGGGTAGTCCTACATACTTAGCATCATTCATGAGAGTTCCTATATTTAAAAATTCTCCTAGCCCTCTTTTGGTATCATGCTAAACATTGTTGGAGACAAATAAGTGTGACTTTGATAGGTTTATCTTTTAGCCCAACCATTTCTCTTAAGAACTCAACACTTGACACAACTAAATTACTTCAATAACATTGGCTCTTATGAAGATAATAATGCTATATACGAACATTAGATAGGATATCGATGGAGTCTCTCCTGCCAAATTTACCTAATGAATCAACCCATCCCTTTCTACTTTGAAAAGAAACCTAGATGGTATTTCATAACAAAGAATATATATAAGTAGGGTGACCATGGGTTACCTTCTCATAGGGTGGAAAATTTTGGATGGACTCCCATTAATAAGTACTTGAAAAAAGACTATGGAAATATGTTACTCAATCCACTGGACAAATCTAGGGTCAAATCCAAAAGGTAGTAATACTTTGAGAATGAAACCCCATTCCACCCTATCATAAGCTTTTTGCATATCTAATTTTAAACCTATCATACTTTTATGACCTATTTCTTTGCAAAATTATGAATGATGTCTTGAGCAAGCAACCCATTCTTTACAATCCATCTCCCCAGCACAAATGCTTATTGAAACTAGCAAGTTCAAAGAGTTTAAAACACCTCACATCCTATTAGCTATTATTTTAGCAATTAATTTGTAAACCAAGTTGCATAGACTAATTAGCCTAAATTCCCTAAAATACTTTTCCTCAAGAACTTTAGGTATGAAACAAGAAAGGTGGCACTAAATTCTTTCAATAAGTATCTTGGGTGAAAGAAATTTTAAACCATTTGAACTACTTGCTCTCTTATAATGTCCCAATAGGGCTTAAAAGAAATAGCCATAAAACCATCTAGACCAAGGAACTTCAAGTTTGGCAAGCCTCTAAGAGTTTCCCATACTTCCTCAAGTGTTGGAACAACACACATTTGGGTATTCTCTTCTTTAGTAATCATAAGAGCTATAAGATCATTCAGGTTCTCTGGAGAATAGGTAGTTCATTAGAAAATAATTTTTGAAAGCCCTTCTCAAAGTAATTCTCAATATGTACCATATTTCTTAGAACCAGACACATTAGTAATTGAATCTCATCTATAGCATTCCTCTTTCTTCGTATTATAGTAGGCAATTGGTAGAATCTTGAGTTCTTATCTCCATCCTTTATCCATAACTCTTGAGAGGTTTGGTACTAAATTTGATCTTGGTGAATTAACTACTCATTTATATTGGTTCTTATATGCTTCTCTAGGAATTTATTTTTCTCTAATTAGTGCGCATAGAAATAGCTTGCAGAGCGTTATGGAGCTTTTTAAGCCTTGCTTAATAGCAGCCAAAATGATCCATATTCTATTTTTGAGTGCTTTCTTCACACCTTTAAGTTTCTGAGTGAGATGAAAAGCCTTCAAACCTTGAATATTTTGTGACCAAGCTTAAGTTGTTATTCTTTATAAGAAGAATCTCTAAGCCATGCTAAAATAAATCAAACAAGTTGAGGTATGGAATCTTTATCAAAATTAGTGTCCACAAGTATAGGGGAGTGATATGATAATCCACAACTTAGATGGGAAAATACAGCTTTAGGGAATTTAACCTCCATAGGTCATTGCATACTACTCTATCAAGCCTTTCTTTCATAGCTTGTGTGCCACTTTGACCATTGTCCCACATATGGCCATTACCATGAAATCCCAAGTCAACACCTACAAAGTGATTCATAAAATCCAACCAAAGTTGCATCATTGGAATTACTAACTCCAAACCTCTAGTCTTATCCTAGATATAGAATAATGCATTGAAAACTCCCATAGTAACCTAAGCTTCAACCATAGTAGCCTAAATTGCATAAGGTTGATCCCATAAAAGATGCCAACCTCCATAATATAGGGGACAATAGACTCCTCCTAAGGATTATGCTTGACCATTTGCTTCATTTTTTATAGCATAGTGAATTAATCTATCAAAACCTTGGATGATGTCTAATTGAAAATCTTCTTTCCATAATAAAGCTAGGCCCTATTTCTTGCCCTTCACTGGAATAACATAATGATTTTGAAACTAAATTTCATTTGTCACTTTCGATATTCTAGACACTGAAGCTTTAGTTTCAGATAGAAATATGACATCTAGTCTATATGACCTCACCATAGCACTAAAAGCCTGGAATGATTAATTCCTTGATAGTTCCAACTTAAGCATTTCATGGCATTTTTGGAGGCATGATAAGACCTGCCTCTTTAGCTATAGATGGGTTCTCATCTTTGGAACCCACTTTCCTTAGTCTATTCTTCCAACCAGATATAGTAACCCTATTTTGATCCTCTAGTCACTCTTCTTAGATCCTCTAGAAAAATTAGAATAGTTTGAATCTATATTGATTTGGTTTTGACCTTTAAATTTCATTTTCTTTGACTAAATTGACATAGTATTGCCGCCTGCCTCAATTGGAATGTTATCCATAGGATTGCTTTGTGAATTTGTAGGAAAATGCATTATGGAAACGAAAACACCCTCCAATAATTACTAGTTACTACCTTCTTTAATGGAGTCTACCAGATCCGTGTGAACACTTGTCTGTCACTATCCAACATAGTGTCACCCCTAGGTGCTTGAATGTCAACCATACTCAATTGATGAATGTTAGTGGATATTGGAGTTTTTAAAACCATTAGATTTGTACTAGAAGAAGCAGAATTTGTTACCAATGTTTCCACTTGTTTAATTGGAAGAACACACATCCATGGTTCAAATTTCCTAAACTTTTCATTGTTTAAAATCCCCTCTCTAGGTTAATTGCAAAAACTAATTTCCTGACCAATGATTCCATATCCAAAATAGACATTTTGTAATTTTTCATAATAGAAATGCACCCAAATTTTCTTATCACCTCTTAGGATCCATACTCTAATGGGAAAGGGTTTAGATATATTAATTTCTATTCTGCATATAGGGTTATATGCATATAAGTCAAAGTACAAAAAGATTATATGCTCATTTTTTAAAAGCCTAGAGTTATATGCACATGATTCATAGTATAGGAGGATTTGGTGTATTTAACCATTTTTTAAAGGGTAGGAAGCATTGGAAAATAATGAAGACTATAGATGTTAGAATTGAGCAACAAATATTAATGAGTTAATTCACTACTTATAACATGGAGGTAAATTAACATGTGTGACTTTTTTTTGGACATTTATTTAGAGCAAAACTAATCTTTAATGGGAAACATTATATCTTATTTCTAAAGTAAGAATGTTTTTCCTTTAAAAGAAGATAGATGGATCCAAAGACTACAGGGGGCTTCACATTTTGAGACTTACATGTTTTCTACTTTTTAGTTGGTGTCTATTTTTTTCCTCATGAGAATAAGAAAATAATTTTAGTCCAAAAATAAGATATAATTTCTCCTTTGACTAGGCATTTATGTCCTACTAGTGGGGCATTAAAGTCTTTCCCACAAAAAAAAAAAGGAATAAATTCTTTCTTTTTCTAGCAGACATGGTTGTTAGAGGGAATGGATAGGAGAATGAAAGCAAGAATACAAAAGTAGCATAATCTTAAGAAAAGTAAGTGAGTCTAATGGATAAAACTAATCACATGCTAAGTTTTGCTTCCACTAATCATAATTCTCACATTACACCTACTCATAATATAAGTGGTTATGGCTGATGAATGTAGAGATCAATGTGTGATTAATACAACTTTGTCTCGTATATTGAATTAGAATATTCTATAAGGAGTTTATACTCTTCAAAAGTTGAATATTTTTATTTTTATTGTTGAATTACTAATTTTGTTTTGCAAAGTCTTTTTCATTTGATTCATTTACTTGTAAGATTTGAAAACACATAATTCAATAGTGAAAATACTCAACTAAAAATTTGAATCTATTTGTAAAATTATCATATGGAATTTGTTTTGTATTTTTATTTTTTGTTACAATGATGGCTAGAAACTTCGAACCAAAACATCCTATAAATAAAAGACACAACCACTTTGTGGATTGGGTGAACTTGCCTCCTAAGTCACAACATTTTCTCATAAAATTATATATTTGTTGAGAAATTTAATCCCAAATTATTATATTAGTTCCCTCAATCAAGGTTGCACGTTAAATTTTCTTTTAGATTGTTAGAGTATTAAGAGTATTTTAACAAATGACGTCTTTCCTATCATTTTAAAAATATTATCGCATTAAATTATAATAGATTCTTATAATATTTATTACTTTATAATATAATTTAAAAGTAATTTCAAGAAATTTTAAAATTAACAATTTAATATACTTGACAGAGTGTGATTCATAAAAAGATTTAATAATGAAATCCAACTAATTAAGATTAAACTAGGTTAAAATAATTATATTATACACACAAATTTCATGTTTTAAATTATACAAAATATATGGCAAATAAATTACAATTTAATTCCTCAATTGTCTGAGCACTTTCTTTTGTAATCCTTTGATTAACTTATTGACTTCACCAATGATGAGGGCCTTTGGGCTCGTTCTCATCTTTAACTTGAATTTGTGTTATCTTTCTAATTTGATAAAGAAAAAGGCCTTTGTACTTGATCTGTTACTTCAATAGGAGACTTGGAGTCATTATCTTAAATGTTTTACTTGGTATTTTGAAGTCTCTAGCCCTTAGAAAACTTTTGGTCATTGAAGCTTTAATTTTGATTTATTAAAGAATAAAGGTTTTATGCTTGATTTCTTGTAACCTGGAAGACTTTCACTTGGAAAACTTTTGCTTGGAAGGCTTGCTTAGAAGACTTTCATCTGGAAGGCTTTCCACTAATCTTTTTAAGGCTCTTTTTATGTCTCCTTTTTTTTCTTTTTCTCTGAAGACTTGAAGACTCCTTTGATGTTTTATCTCATTGGCTACAAAAACTTTGCATTTTCTATCATTTTCTCTTTGTTTATGAGTTGAAGACTCTTTTGCTTGAAGAACTTCAGAGTTATGCCTTTTTGCTTACATAAGTTTTGTGTTTTTTCTCTTTAATATTTGAAGACTATTTTTTAGGAAAGCACTTGAGAGTTTTTTTTCTCTTTGCTTATAGAAATTTACATTTGCTTTTCATGAAAGGGCTAGAAGATTTAAAGACTACTCTATGGGAAAACACTTGAGAATTTTCTCTTTTTGTTTATAAAGTTTTTCTTGGAGAGGCTAGAAGATGTAAAAACTACTCTGTGGAAAAGCACTAAAGAGTTTTCTCTCTCAGCTCATGGAGATTTATGTCTTTACTCTTTTATTGGAAGGAACTAAAGATTTTAAAAACTCTTTTATAAGAAGCATTTAATTGTTATTCTCTTTTTTCAATTTTTTGGCTGCAAAAAATCTTCTAGAAATTTGTACATACAAATTTTGTTTATTAGATTACACAAAATATATAGTAAATAAATTATAATTTAATTTCTCAATTTGTAGGAATTCTCTTTCTTTGTAATCATCTTATTAACTTGTTGATTTCATCAAAGGTGAGAGATTTTAGGCTTGATCTCATCTTCAACTTGAATTTGAGTTGTCTTCTTGATTTGATGAAGAATAGGGCCTTTATGCTTGATCTTTTACTTCAATGAGAGACTTAGAGTCATCATGTTTAAGGCTTCACTTGATTTCTTGATATTTTTGGCTTCTACAGACACTTTTGGTTATAGAAGCTTTAACTCTTGATTAAAGGCTTTGTGCTTGATTTCTTGAAGCCTAGAAAATTTTCACATGGAAGACTTTCACTTGGAAAGGTTGCCTAGAAGGCTTTCCACTAGTCTTTTTTAGACACCTTTTTATTTCTTCCTTTTCTCTTTTCCTTGGAAGATTTGAAGACTCTTATGATGTTTGATCTCATTGGCTATAGAAACTTTGCATCTTTTATCATTTTCTTCCTCGTTTAAGAGTTGGAAACTCTTTTGCTTGAAGCACTTGAGAGATTTGCCTCTATGCTTATAGAAGTTTTGTGTCTTTTCTCTTAAAGATTTGAAGACTATTCTATGGGAAAGAACTTGAAAGTTTCTCCCTTTTCTTACAAAGATTTACACATACTCCTCATCAAGGGGCTAGAAGATGTAAAGGCTACTCTATAGGAAAGCACTTGCATGTTTTCTCTTTTTGCTTATAGAGGTTTATGTCTTCAATCTTTTCTTGTAGGGATTGGAAAATGTAAAGATCACTTTGTAGGAAAGCACTTAAAAGTTTATCTTTTAGCTTAAAGAGATTTATGTCTCTAATCTTTTCTTGGAAGGAATTGAAGATTTAAAGACTCTTCTGCAAGAAGTATTTAATAGTTATTCTTTCTTTGCTCTCTTTGGCTACTGTCTTCTAGAAATTTGTACACAAATTTTGTATATTAGATTATACAAAATATGTGGTAAATAAAATATAATTTAATTTCTAAATTTGTAGAAATTCTCTTTGTTATAATTCTTTAATTAACTTGTCAGTTTTGTCGAAAGAGAGGGATTTTGGTCTTGATCTCATTTTCAACTTGAATTTGGGTTATCTTCCCACTTTGATGAATAATAAGGCCTTTATGTATGACCTCTTACTTCAATAGGAGACTAGAAGTCATCATCTTAAAGGCTTCACTTGATTTCTTGAAGTTTTTAACTCCTGAAAGCATTATTGATTATAGAAGCTTTTATTCTTGATTTGTTAAAGATTAAAGCTTTCGTGCTTACTTCCTTGAAGCCTAGAAGACTTTTGCCTGAAAGGCTTTACAATAATCTTTTCTAGGCACATTTTTATTTCTCATTTTTCTTTTGTCCCTGGAAAACTTGAAGACTCTTCTAATAGAAGCGCTTGAGATTTTTTTTTTATTTGTTGGTTACAAAAGCTTTGCATCTTCTGTCACTTTCTTCCTTATTTAGGACTTGAAAACTCTTCTACTTGAAGCACTTGAGAGTTTTCTCTCCTTGCTTGCTTAGATGTTTGTGTCTTTTCTCTTAAATATTTGAAGACAATTATATGGGAAAATACTTAAGAGTTTTCTATTTTTGCTAACAAAAATTTACTTCTTTTTTCTTGAAAGGGTTAAAAGATGTAAAGATTACTTTGTGGGAAAGCACTTGGGAGTTTTCTCTCCTTAGTTACAAAGGTTTATATCTCCAATCTTTCTTGGTATGGCTAGAAGATGTAAAGACTACTATGTGAACAATCACTTAAGATATTTCTCTCTCAGCTAACATTGTTTATGTCTCAAATATTTTTTTTGGAAAAAATTGAAGATTTAACTCTTTAGCAAGAAACATTTAAAAGTTATTCTCTCTTTGATCACAAAAGGTCTTCTCCTACCCCTTTTCATTTGTGAAAGCCTGCCTATTTATAGACTTTAGGTAAGATGCGTAGTTTAACGAGCCAAGTTAGATCCTGTTGACGTCAGATTTTGATTATATCCCAAACTCTGGCCAACGGGGGATTCTTTGGGATCCCAAGCCTGTTCTGGGTTTGTTTATGTGCAAAAATAAAGTAACAGAGTAAGTGGATCAAAGAATATAAGGGAAGACACTTGATTTTACGTGGTTCAGCTAAATCCAGATTGGCTGGACCCTACGTCCACGGTACAGCTTTTACTATTGTGATTTCTAAGGGTTACAAAGATTGATCTCCTTCTCTCCCTTCTTGCTAACAATGCAATCCTATTTATAGAGGAAGGAGAGGTTACATGCATTAATTGCTAGCTACAGTTGTATCACATCAATTAAATGAGAAAGGATGGTG